>OZ022243.1:20141497-20296497 GCA_963978895.1 Erpobdella octoculata | reverse complement strand
GAGCAACGCCGGGTAACCTCGCTATATATATATATATATATATATATATATATATATATATATATATATATATATATATCAGAGATGTTGCGAGTACTTATGGTCCGAGTAAGAGTACGAGTACCATGGTATCGAGTACGAGTACCATGGTATCAAGTTATCGAGTACGAGTACGAGTATGAGTACTGCGGTCTCGAGTACAAGTACGAGTACGAGTACAAGAAATTTTTAACGAGTACTTTTCGAGTACTTTTTAAAGTCAACAAAATAATAGTTTATTCTACATCAAAAAACTATTACATTTCAGAAAAATTAGCGACGACAGTTTAGAGTCAGACATCTTAGCCCTATGGGGTCTTAAAATTATTCCGCCATGGCTGAACACACGTTCTACTGGTGAACTTGAAGCTGGAATACTTAAGGCTCGAAGTGCTGGGTGATACAGTTTGTCAAGGTCACTGGAATGATTCTGCCAAAACGTTAGTGCATCATCCACATCACCAGTGATCCTCATCTCAAGATATCTGGTCAACTGCATCGACATCAAGGCAGGTGTCATCTAACGCCGATGAATACTTGTGAAACAACTTTGACTTTTTGGTTGGTGGGGGTGACCCAGATGGCGGCACCAACGTAACAGCAGGTGACTGAGTAACGATGCCAAAGAGAGAATTAGTTGATTCAACAAAGAATTTAACCAGATCTGAAAAAACAACCAAATTTAAAAAATGCAAAATTGTGACTGCAAAGTGCAAATATAAACGAATGTGATATGGAATTATTTAGAAATCTCTTGGAACAACAGTGGGTACAAGAAATTCAAATTCTAAATTATGGAAATTTTGATGACTGTTAATAAGTGATTAGAAGAATAATGATACTTTAGCAAAAATAACAAAGAAAACTATTATTGTAAATTAGTACCTAGATATAAAAATAATAAAAGCACAGTTTTTTAATGCGCAAAAAACCATATTTTTAATGTTTTTACGAAGACTGTTTTTTTCATCAGGCCTGAGGTTCAATTCTTCTTCTTGTTCTATCCATTGTAGTCGAAATTGCGGGTCCAAAAAGGTGGAGATAACGTAGATGTCTGAACCATATGGCAAACTAATCACAACGTTGTCATTTTTATTACTAGTCGCATCTCGTTGCAGTCGCTTAAACATTCCACTAAACCGGTGATTCAGTGAAGTTAACAATGATTTTGCAACTGGTAGGCAATATTTTACGCGCTGCATTTGACATATTTCTTTCAGGTGATTCCTCAGTGACAAAACGGATGGCAATGCTTTGCTGATTGTGGCCATTTTTTCTCCTTCAGTTAAAACTACTGCTTCTAAGAACGGATCTAATATGTCAACTAATTCAACCAGCTGACTCCATTCACGAGCAGTCAATATGAAATTTCTGTGGTCACTCTTCTCAAGAAGATCTGACAACTGTTTAAAATCTAGTGACAGCAGTGATTTCAGCTGCCTAAGAGTAGAGTTCCAGCGTGTTGAAACAGCTGCATTTATGCCTTTGTCAACTCCAAAAACTTGATCAAAAGCATCTCGAAACCTTGAACTGGTGTGCAGCATTGACGATATTCGACATGATTTGGCCAGTGCTGCTGCCACACATTTTGTTTCTTGCAAACCATCACCTACTGTTAAATGGAGAGTGTGATCAAAACATGACAAACGCTCTTGTCGACAATTGGCAACAATGACATTTTGAACTTCAACATCTCCTTCATCATTCATATCTTCCCATAGTTCTGGGTCATCAACGTCTGTTTCATCCTCAACAAAGTCATCTATATCTATTGATAAATTGTTCGTCAGCGAAATAGTCAAAGCCTTGCGCATGTTTGCTGCATTGTCGGATATAACGCAGTCAATTTTTTTGCTTTATTCCGTAGAAGTTCATCACAACTTCTAATTCCGATGCAATTCGTTCGCCCGTATGAGAACCTGTAAACCTGTCACAGGAAAGCAATGCAGAATACAACCTGTGGCGCTTGTGCTGATCATCCCATGCAACATAGTGAACTGTGACACCAAGAAAAGCACGCATACGCCTATCAGTCCAGATGTCCACAGTTAGATTAACTGACTTGACATTGACAAGAATATCTCTTAGTGCAGTTTTCTTAGAAGCAACCAACTTCTCAATGCTATTGGAAACCGTACTCCGCGATACTGGACAGTAACGATGATCTATTACCGACAAGAATTGGCGAAAGTTTTCATTTTCAACTATCGAGATGGGCAAGTTGCACTGAACCACAAGATCTTCGATCACGGACTTTCTAATAGCCTTCTGTTGACTGTGTCCCATTCCATATTTACCAACGCTGCTTTTATCAGACAATGAGAAAAATGCCTTAACTGATGGCTGTCCTGAATTGCTGTCACCGGTTCCCGTTAAAATGGATGTAGATGTACTAGATGTACGATAGTCAGAATATCTGCAAGAAGCAATGTGCAATACCAACAGTTAGAAATATGATTTTACGAGTAACATCTCATACAATGTAATCTAATGGACAACATTTAACATATAAAGTTAAAAATTTGCTCACCTGTCTTCATGCATTCTTTGTAAGTGCTTAACAAAGTTTGAAGTCGTTCCACACTTTTCCGATATAACGGTGACCTTATTGCTACAGAACTTGCATTTTGCAGATGCAGTATTATTACTGACCGCATAGTTTATATAACCGAATTTTACAACTTTTGGAACTGCACTGTCCGCCATTATTTAAAAAAAAAAGATAAAATGTTGATCTTGAACGCTGAGAAAGAAAGTGACGAGGACGCAAGCAAACAACAATGAAATTTATGTTAATGTGTAGTGGAGTGTTCTTGCATGCAGTCGCTGCATCCGGTCGCTGCATCCGGTCACTGTGGTAAGTCTCTTCTATTAGCATCTCTCTTTTCCTCTTTCTGTGATCGGTGATATTCTCTAGCCATTAACTTATTTAGCATATCTCATTCCTTCTCAACGTGAGCTGCCTATTCTGCTAGGCTCCAATAAGATTCGGAAAGGATTATGTAAAATTCCATTCCACGATGAATTTAAAAAGTCTACAGATACCTAATCTGAGACTGTAGCATTGGTTGCTTTTAAACATCTTTTCAACCTTGGTATCTCTAGAAAAAATTTTGCTTCTGATATCTGATACCTCATCGTACAAGCAAGTTTAATTTGATAAAGATAATTTCAACTCCTCGATGTTTGCCGACAGCAAAATATTTTTCTGGACAAGCTAGGGCGATGAAGCTACATCGTCAGTAGACTTTGATCAAGTTCGAAGTTCCCTACTGAATTGGTTGAGACATTCCAGCATATTCTTTTGATTTTCAGCTGTCATCGGTTTCCCCGCCCATTCGTTTTAACGACGATTTTTTTTTATATTAGAATATCGTATTTCTTCATTGTTTTGCTACAAGTCCTATTGCTTCTTTTACAATCTGATCCTTTTTTTATTTAATATATGGACAAAGTGCCACTATTATTATAGCTAACTGGTCAATACTAAAGCCTTTACTTTGCAATGCAATTTGAGTGCATTTTTATTTTCCTTAGTACATCATTCCAAGAAAATAGGTAACAAAGAAAAGTTAAATTTCATACCGCAGGCATAAGGTTTTGAGCAGCACCTCTGGCGTCTACATTTTATGTTTATTACAAACTTCCGAAGTTGCAGCCACAGCCTCATCAAAATAAGCACTCCAACCTAGACATGTATATTGGTTTTGTGTAATTTTAGTCGTTATTTCATTTTTTGGAGTTTGTGTAAGGTGTTTTTAATCGCAGCGGGTGTCGCCCCACTCTAGCTACGAACTGCCGGTTATTCTCCCGTTTCCGCTTTCTCTCCCGTTCCCTATTGCTCTCCCGTTCTCGCTTGCTCTCCTATTTCCGCTTGCTCTCCCGTTCTTGTTTGCTCTCCCGCTCCCTTTGAGTAAGAGAGACCCTCATGTTTCAGATCTATGTTTATGGAGATGGAGAAGAGACGGAGAAAAACTTATTCCACTATGGATGACAAATGGAAAAATTAAAAAAAATCGAGTAAATTAGTCCACTGTTTGTGTAAATTATGTTGCGCTGTAAGATTTAGCTTTGTCAAAGCTATCCATGCTGGACAATGCTGGTACAGCTCTTTGTAAATGCGACGGAGAATGTGTGTAGTGTATTTAGATTTTTATTGAATATTGTGTGGATTGTTGTTTGTCACTTTGTTGTTTATGCTTATATCTGTTACAGCTGATAAAATTATTAAATTCAACCATTTACCTGATACCGACTCCAACCACTGATCTCTATAATATAACATATTATATTATAGAGATCAGTGACTAGTCAGCAAGAAATAAATTTAACCGTGAAAAAATCCTAGCAAGCACTTATTATATATCGTTGGAAAGGTATGAATTAGGAGAATATGAAAAACGGAATTCTATAACTGTATAACAATGCGGGGGAATGTAGGATAACAAAATAACAAGATGGCCGACAATTCGAAAATATCCTTCCAAAACAATTATTTATAACAATGTTACAACTTGACTTTAATGCTAAATAGTCTTAAAGCAGTGTTACTTGAATAATTTTCAAAAAAAAATTTTTTAATAAACTTTTTGAAGAAAAAGTTGAAGAACCACAGAAATTTATAGACCCTTCTCCCCATGGGTGGGATGACATTGGTAGTGAGGGCCTTTTAAAGCTGGTCCAGTAATACATAGATCCACTGGTACAATTTGATCTTGATTATGAATTTTGCGATATCAGCCATTTTGGAAAATGGTTTTCAAAAGTCATTACTGCCCAAATTGAACCTATGAACAACAATCAAATACAAACTAGTTCCAGAATATGTTTATTCACATACATCCATATATAATTTCCAATTTCAACATATAAAAAAAAACAAAGAGAAAAACAACAGAAACACTAAAAATAACAATTTTTATTTTCTGCCCTGGAAATTGCAAGACATTATGATTGTAAACATCCAGCATATTGTGAATAATCATTTTTATAAATTGGAAAATATTGATATTTTGAGTCATTGGTTTCACCTGGTTGCCCAATTTATTGCCTAATGCCTGGTTAATCACAGGGAGTCAGTGGCTTCTATCCTTATACAGCCGGGCGCAGCTTCGCCCGGCAAAAAACAGGGGGGGAAGAAAAAAAAGGGGTAAGGAAAAAAGTTTAAAAATTCATCCATTTCGAAATTTCGATTGAACCTAAAGAATATATCTAAACGACGTGAGAGTCGTGAGACGTCGTGTGGCTTCTCAATGTTGACTCGAGATTCGTTAATTAACATTTAATGTCCATCTTATCTTTCAGCTCATCTAATACGTTTCACGATGTAGCTGCAACCGAATGGACATGGAACATAATTTATGCTGAAGCCCATGAATGCTGATAAGTTCTACGACTGATGACGGCTATATAAAATAAACTTGACTCTTTTTGGCTCCTTCTTGTTCACAATTTGTTTATGTTATTTATATCTTTATTATTCTAATTAAATGGTAATAATTATAATCTACCTAAGTGGTTGCTAAACACTTACTAGATCTTTTCTGATTATTAATTGTTAATAATATAAGTTTGTTTGTTCATGATATGGCTAAGTAGGAAATAGAATAAAACTTATATATATATATATATATATATATATATATATATATATATATATATATATATATATATATATATATATATATATATATATATATATATACATACATATATTTATACAAACATATATATATATATAACACCTCCCCCTCTTTATAGAAAATCATATGATTTTCTACTGGGGTCCAGTACTATCCGTTTTGGAGGGTTGCAATAACGTTTAGGTCTTGCCCCCGGTTCTATTCCTGTTGGAATGTGTGTCAATTCCTCCGGATTGGCTTCATTATCCATATAGCTCGGAACATGGTCTCCTTGTCTATTCTCTCCATCCTCATTCTCCGTAACCCGAGGGGTTGCGTTTATGTCTGGTTCCAACATCTCTTCCTCTCCTGGGAACACAATTCTTACCGGGGCTTTCTCTCCATCACTTTTATCTTGAAGGGGTACTGGCATGTCGAATGTCTCAAACATTTCTTTAAGTGCCCAATCTAAATTCCTTGGTCTTAATTGATTTGTATGCCTTTTTGTAATCCTTCTGTCAATCTCGACTTCGTAAACCGTTTTTCCAATTCTTTTTAAAATCTTCCCTGGTATCCATCTGGGATGGTTTGGATTTTTATAATCTCTAGCGTACACCGCATCTTGTTCTTTAAAAACTCTCATTTGTATTATTTCTGGCCATTTTGAATATGTGTCCACAACAACCAGAAACATTGAATTCTCCATTGGTCCCGCAAAATCAATGTGAATTCTCTCCCAGGCCTGTGATGGTTCAGGCCATGGTGACAACATGTTTTTTATAGGCATTTTAGCTGCTTTTTGACATGCATCACAGGTTTTCACCATACTTTCAATATCTCTATCGATTCCATGTCAATACACCGACTGTCTGGCCAGCATTTTCATTCTCGTAATTCCTGGATGACCCTGATGTAGCATCCTCAATATATGCTGTTGCAGTTTTTTTGGAATTACTGCTCTTACACCCATAAATAAAATGCCATCATGTAAAGTCAAATCAGTTGCTTTACTTTGGAATGCATTCCAGTTTGATCCAGGTTTAACTTTTGGCCAAAATCCTTTTTTAATGATCTCACTTAACTCTCTGAGTTCAGAGTCTTCTTCTGTTATGATTTGAATATCTTTCTTACTAACAGGTAATTGTCTCATCGTATCCTCTTGTATCATTGTGATGTCTTCGTTTACACCTGCTATTAACCCGTTTTAGACCAACGTACGTTTTACGAACGCACTTATTTTTGGCGTTGCACAAAATTAAGCTGTAATTTTTTTTCTGTTAAAAGATTTTTTTATGTTAAGAAAGCTTCAGTACACTGTATAAAATTTTTTAAATAATTTTTTTATTAGTATTAAGTAGTTTAATCTGGGTTAGAATATGAGCATTTTCAAGGTTTTCGACCGACATTACTTTAAAAATTTATTATGCTAATTTCATGAGAGTTACCATAACAAAAGTTTGAAATATCGAAATAGGATGTACTCAAAAGTAAACAGCAACGTTAATTAAATTTTATTGTGTTTACACTAACCCACAATCTGAACATGTATGAGTCATGCTCGTTCTACGATCGTTGGGCGTATAGAGTACTTTATGCGAACAAGTCGAAACTAGTTCATTCAGCTTATAGTTGTGCAGTGGTTGAATTGGTGATAGTGTTTTTTGCAAATTTCATTCTTCGAATGAAATGTTTGTAAAGTTTAAAAATGAAAGGCATCAAAAAGAATGTTTTTTCACGTTGAAAGAAGCTATGGAACTAATTCTTGATGATGATGATGATAGCATTGAGGTTGAAATACTTGTCATTCTTCCGCCCGGCGCATCATAACACGTGACTGATGAATAAGCAAATGAAGAAGAAATGTTGTTCTTTGTAATATATCCGGGAAGGTAGAAGTTGATTATACTAATGATGGGATGAGATTAGACTGTGTCGGTTCTTTGGGTGAAGAAATGTAGGTCGCAAATACGGTCAGTTCAATGCCGCGGCAACCAAAACGCCAAAAACGATTGAAATGCACTTGGGCCAAAAAGAGTCATTTGAATAGCCACTTTTAAAACAGTCTATATATAACGAGTTTGAAACACCACAATAGTGCTTTGTTTGATAAACCCCATATAGGCTGTTTAGGTTGTTTTATACCGATGAAATGAATTCATGCACGGTTGAAGAAACAAAACGATAGGGAAGATTCAGCAACTGGCCATGGTCACGATCTGGAAAAGGTGAAAACAGTAGGTCGCTACAAGCTGGAAAATTTTGGCAAAACACTGTACATGTGGGCCAAGTGCGGCAAACGACTTCATCAGAATTGTTTTGGTGCTTTCCGCACACTCCGGTTTAGAAACGACTATCATGAACTGCTTGACTGATTTATTGAATGTTAAATTTTTGGATTTTGTTGAACTGTGTTACTGATAAAGTCAGAAATGTGTTTTTAGCTTTTCTGTTTATAGCCTAAAATTTATATTATAATTGTTTGCGTTGAAAAAAAAAAGAAATTGACTTTTAAACATTTTGTCGTTTTCAGTAGTCTATACGACCACCGTTCGAAAAACGAGCATAGTGAATTTTCAAAGTTTTCTTTCAAATAAAAAATAATTAAAAATAAATCTGTTAAAACATAAGCAAGTAACTTAGAAATAACAAAAAAAATAATAGAAATCTAATTAATAAAGTTTTGGACCTAAACAGGTTAACAAATCCTCATTTCCTGTTGTTTTCTTGATAAGGCATCAGCTTGACCAAAATTTGCTGTTCGTCGATATTCGATCTCAAAATCATAAGCTAAGAGTATCAGTTCCCATCTCTGTAGTCTGTTTGCAGCGTGTGCAGATATTCCTATCTTTGAACCAAATACTGACAAGAGAGGCTTGTAATCGGTCAATAGCGTAAACCGCCTTCCATAAACAAATCTATGGAATTTTCTTACCGCAAAAACTAGGGCTAAAGCTTCTTTTTCTATTTGGGCGTAATTCTTTTCGGCTTAGGTCAGCGCACGGCCTGCATGAGCGACTGCTTTTTCTGTTCCATTAAGAAATCAGTGTGAAATCACTGCTCCAATTCCGTATTCACTTGCATCAGCAGCTATTACGGTCTCTTTTGGGATCATAATGCGTCAGCAATAAATTTGATTGTAACACCTTCTTAAGGCTTGTGAAAGATTCCTGGTGTACTCTTTACCATTCAAACTTCTCATTTTTTTCCAAGTCATCTAGTGGGCCTCTCATTTGTCTCATCTTTGGTACAAAAACAGAATAGTAACTAACCATACCCAAAAACGATTTTAACTGTTTTCTGTCTTTTGGTGGGGGCATTTCTACAATTGCTGTTATTTTTTATGGGTCTGGTTTTCGGCCTTCTTTGCTGATAATATGACCTAGAAATTTAATCTCTTTCTTGGCAAAAGAGCACTTGTCCATCTTGACTCTAAATCCAAAATCTGAAATCCGTTTGAATAGTTCAAAAACATTCATATTGTGTTTTTCCAATGTTGTGCCGGTCACAATTACATCGTCCAGGTAAGCCGCACAACCTTTTAACCCTGATGTTAAATTAACCATTGTTTCCTGGAAAATACCTGGTGCACTTTTTACTCCAAAGGGAAGTCTCTGGTACCGATATAGACCTTTAGGAGTGTTGATCGTAACGAGCTCTTTTGACGATTCGTCCATTTCCAACTGTAGATATGCATCAGCAAAATCTACTTGAGTAAACCAAACTCCTTGGTTTAATTTTGAAAAAATTTCATCAGGTGTTGGAAGTGGATGTTGGTGCATCTCAAGCGCATCGTTAAGGCCTGTTTTAAAATCAGCACAGATGCGCACCGTTCCGCTTTTCTTTGGAACAACCACAATCGGTGCCGCCCAGTGACTTTATTCAACTTTTTTAAGAACTCCTTCATTGACCAGTCTTTCAAGTTCCCTAATGGTTATTTCTTCGTAAGCAAAAGGTATTTTTCGTGGTCTGTAAAATTTTGGCTGAGACTCTGACTTAAGGAGCAATCTTGCCTTCTTTTTACTGCAATGGCCCAATTCTTCTTTGAAAACATTTGGAAACTCTGTTTGTAACCGAACAGCTAAACTGTTTTCTTCCTGCGAAGGCTTTTCTGCAACAGAACAACAGATTGCATCAAACGCTTTTATCATTGGTGGAAGTTGATCCATCCATTCAATTCCTAGAAGTTGTGTTGTATTTTTGGCCACAAAACAGCGTCCATTGCCTGTGAATCCTGTGCACGAAAATTTGGTTTGAAATTCACCTAGTACTTGAATTTCAGTACCGTTTGCAGCACCAATTTTTGTTGTTGCATTATCTAGCCTTGGTGAACCAATCTTCACCCAAGTTTTTGTACTGATGATTGTGACATCAGCTCCAGAGTCCAGTTGCATCCTAATTTCAACATCACCAAATTTCACCGTGGTGTATCTTCTATTGGCTGCTATAATTGTTCGCTTCCTGGGAATTGTCTTGACTTGCCGTATTTCGTGTCGTCTATACGACAGACTTGGACTCCTCCTTAAGCTTGGACTTCTCTGTCTACTGAAAAGTCTTTTGGGACTTTTATCATCAGTTCTGCAGTTGGCAGCAAAATGTCCCAGTTTTCCACAGCGAAAACAAACATTTTTCTTTACGGGTAAACCCCGGATTTCTTGACTGGAAGATTATTTAGGTGATCTTTCTGAATAGTGATTAACCTTACTAACTAAGGTTTCTGAAATCATTATTTGTTCTGTATGTAACAGTTTTATCCTTTCACATTCTTCAATAAGCTCTTCCAGTGAGCACTCTTGTTCTACCCTGAGCAGTAATTTGTGCTTAATGTTTAAATATTTCGGATCCTTCAATCCCCATATAAAATGTAAGCACATACTGGCTTCTTTTGTGAAATTTTCCCATTGAGCTTCGTTACACAGCCTGTTCACCCTTGTGCCGAATGCCCTGAAAGTCTCTGAGTCCCTTATTTGGACGTTTTCAAAATCAAACCGTCTTTGATGAATGCTTTTTTTTATTACCAAATAGTTTTTCTAGCCAACCTTTTGTCTCGAATGTTCTCGGCAATATACTACCCTTAAGTAGCGTGTATTCGTTTTGTTGAAGCTTCCCGGTTAGAGTTGCTCTTTTTTCTGAATCGTTCATTGATTCGCCTCCGACTGACTGAACAGCTTCTTCAAACCACCCAATCCAGTCAGTGAATGTAAGTCCTTGATCTGGATCGTAAACAAATTGCTCAATTCGTTTGTAGAGGTCTGGTCTTACTTTGACGGATCTATTGTCCTGCATCATTGAGATTAACTGAAGAAATTTTTTTTCAGTTTCTTCTTTTTCAATTCTCTTTTCTTCTTTTTCTCGAGTTTCTTTATCAATTAGAAACTTAAGCAATTGTGCTATGTTTGAATCTTGCTCCTTTGATATCCTGGTCGCCAATTGTTATATATTTATTATTCTAATTAAATGATAATAATTATAATCTAACTATTGTGGTTGCTAAACACTTATTAGATCTTTTGTTAATTATTAATGAAATTATATTTGCTTTGTTTTATGAAGTAACTAAATAGGAAATAGAATAAAACTTGAAGATAAATATATATATATATATATACATATACATACACACACACACACACACACACACACACATATATATATATATATATATTTATAGCCATTCAATAAATATGGCTATAAATCCATACTTCCAACAGAGGTAAAGCTTATCGTAAAGCATTGACAATTCTGGATTATATCTATCTTCAAATGTACACCCTATACTAATCTAATTTGTCTTTTCATATTTTTAAATCAACTTAGTAATTGTTTTTTTTAAATAAGTTATGCATTGGAACTGGCTCTAGTAATATATATATATATATCATTTCAGATTTTTGTATATTGGTTTATGTGACTTTCTCTGTTTTATTTAAGTTACAGGTCTTTAAAAGAAAACTTGAAAGCAAATGTGAAGCTTTATTGATTCTTAGCAAAGATTTGGCTCAATGTAGGCAAGAGCGAGATCAGTTCAAACTTATGGCTGAACAAGTTCAAACTAGATATCAATCTATGAAAAGACAACTTGCTGGTGTTGTACGTTTTTGATTTCAGGAATTTGTGTCATTTTTATTTTCTTGATTTTGTAACTTGAAAAACAGCCATTTTAGTATATTTTTATAATGTGAGAGTTATTAAATACTTCTAGATTTATTATTGTTTGGTTATACAGGCTCCACGATCAACTTCTAGTCTTGAATCATCTGAATATTCTGACATAAAGCATCAGGCACGTTATCGTATTCTTTTTTTTAACTTAAAGCTTTTTTACATGGGTAACTGCAGTTGCTTTTACACATCAGTGAGGACTTACACATGCTTATTTCAATATGAATTCGACTATTTTTTACTAGTCTTATATTAGCTTGCTTTGTGAGGTTAATCAGACCATTTTTGAGGTTATATATATATATATATATATATATATATATATATATATATATATATATATATATATATATATATATATATATATATATAGAAATTGGGATAAGTCGGATAATTGTGAAGATTATTAAAAGAAATGTGAAGACTAAAAAATAGAAAATAAAAATAAATAAATAAACTTTTTAAAAACTAGTATTATAATAAGACTAGGGTGCTAAGTTTGAATTTAACGAACAGATCTGTATAACTTAGCGAGCACTGCCGAGCACCCTAGTCTTATCATAAGACTAGTTTTTAAAAGTTTTTTTTATTTATTTTTTTTTATGCTTTCATAGGTGTGTTTTGTCCACTTTAATAAAATTTCTCCAATTTAAATATATTACAAAGTAGATTAAAAAATATTTTAATTTTTAATTACTTTAACAAATTTTAAATTGAGTTGTTAATAAAAAGTTACAATAAAACTTCTATTTTTTTTCCAATTTTTTTATTTTGCATAACTTAAATGGAATAAGCTTCAAGTTTGAATATATTTATAAATAATGTCTATCAGATGTATCAATATGAACATAATTTTTAAAACATATAAAGCAAAATATCATTCAAGAGGCAGTCAGTCCTTCTGTTTTCACCACACTTTTGCTAACTTCCTGCATTTTAGTTATCAATTAAAATATTAATTATACAAATGTTATAATGGAATGATCACTTTTTTTAATCATAACTATAATGAACCATATTTTGTTGTTATATCAATAGAGTTTGGCCCATTTGCTTTGTGAAATGAGAGATGTCAACAAGTCACTGCAGTTTGAAGTTGATGACCTCAAGCAAAAGCTTAATGATGCTAATGGAGATATTAGGGTAGGTCTTTTTGAATCAATCAAGCATTAACAGCCGGTCATCTACATGTTTTGATTACATCTTTCAGTTGTTGAGAGAGCAGATAGCAAGACACCGGCTCGGTTCAGTAACCGAAGGAATGGACACAAGATTTTTTACATTACACGAACGTGAAGACCTTGTGAAGAGATTAGAAGATGAAAAAAACAAGGTTTTTGAATTACCAGAATATGGTTGCCTTCTGTAACCATTACTTCATTTATATATAAGCTAAATCTCATTATTTTAGCAATTTTCACTTGTTAAACTGATAGATGGCTCAAATGGAAAGAGATCTGCAGCAGATACTTGATGAGAAAGAAGAAATGGTGAATGAAAGAGATGAATATAAAAGAAAATATGAAAACCTCAACAAGGAACTCAACAAACTTTTTGGTGGACAAGACAATAAAATATTGGACATTGATGCACTCATAGCAGAAAATAAGTTAGTAACAAACAAAGAAATTTGTGTGGTAATTTGTCTCTAAAATCACAGAATATAGAAAAATTGTAATGTCAGATATTTGAATGAAAGAATAAAACAAGTTGAAGACGAAAGAATTGTGGCTCTTTCTGCCATTTCAAAATATAAAGTAATTTCTATTATTTTCTTTAAGGTAGATTTTGTTCAATTTTCATACTAACAATATTGAGAAAAACCAATTATAACATAATATTTTTTGGAGAAATAACTTACTGTAAGATATTTTAATAAAAGAATGGTGCATGTACCAATGACAAAGTTTTGATTTTACTTCATGTCTACCCTACTCACAACACGCTTGTAATATGTCTTATCAGTAAGCATCTGCGTCCCGATATCGTTATCTCGAATTCAATCGAGATTTCAAAACGATACGGGATTCCCGTATCACTATTGAAACGATACAGCCTGCGGAAGAAGTCTCGTATCGATATTAATTGGCGATACTTAAAATTTCATTCTCGATTAAAATCTCGAAAAATATCGGGATTTTTTAAAAATATTTTCCAATAAATAACGAAAGTCATACATATTTAATTAACGATTGTCACAACTGTGAATATTTGCAATTGATTCATCAACATTGATTAATTAATCTACCTATTGACAGAAGTTTATAACTATTATCATCCCCACTTTAAATTCGGTTTTCCAGACAGCCTGTAGCCCCATTATTTACTATTTTTAGTCTGGGAACCGGCAGCAAAAAGCCACGCTCCTCTTAGGCTGCTAGTCGAGCTCTGCATACTACTGATATTACAAGCCCTACAAGGCAATCGTACTCGCTGACATCGATGACTATTATTATTAATGAGAATAATGAGTAATGTAATAGTAATGATCATTCTATGTTTATGCTTTGGTTTAGTCTGTTTGATAAACTTATTTTTTCAAATTTGTTACATAGAATTGGAATGATTATTTTAGTGTTTCGATATCCGTAATTGACCGTAATAGTAGCTCATCTAAGATATATCCTTATAATCTCGATGATATTCTTGGTTGTGTGTGAGTATGTGTGTGCCACCTGTAGTGTGCACGACAGTGCCGTAGCCCGTATCGTCTGCAGCTGGAATTCGAAACTTTCTCAGCTTCTTTCTTGCTATTGCTAACCGCATTCGCCATCGCCTATAAATAAACACGCTGGGTTTTTTCACTTTTTTAATTCTTGCATAGAGGCACTTTCTCGTGTTTGTCATCATTATCATGCCGCGTCACTAAATAAAGTAAATAAATACTTTCTATCGGCGGTAGCATTTTATTTAGAGTCTAAATTTAGACAAATAGATGTACCGAAACTAAACAAATGAAACTTATTTCAAGTTGTAAAAAAAAATTAAATTTGGTAAATTTTTATAAATTTTGAAATTTTTTAATATTTATATATTTTTTTTCAATGAATTTCTTTAATGTAGTTATTAATATTGTCTGTCGCGTATAGTTCATCATTCTATGTTATCTCTAGGCAAAATTTCCGCTTCAGTCGAGATCCCGAAATCGTATCGTATCGTATCGATATCGTATCATTATTGGTCGAAGCGTCTCGTATCGTATCGTTTAATTCGAGGCAAATTTCAGAAATCGTATCGTATCGTTCCAAAAAAATAACGGGACGCAGAAGCTTACTTATCAGCTTGTGCTTAGAAGTTGGCTTCTTTTATTAGAAAAATCTTGTGTATCATAGTGCTTAGATCCTTCTTTTATTATCATTTAACTCTGAGTGAGGGAAATGCCATAAAGCTTGTTTTTCAGCCATTCACAATAGTAAAAACAAGTGAATCGTAAACAGCTTCGTTTTTTTAAATCCTTTTTTTAGTATTTTATAATTTTTGTTACTAACTTATCTATGGACCAAATTGTAGATCGACTGGATGACGGGAAATGGGTTTCTGTTGAATCAGAAAGGTTAAGTTAAAATAAAGGATTTAAAAATAGAAAGGATTGACTGATACTTATTATAATTTGTGGATGCTGAATGCAAAATGGCTGATATCAATTATTAGCTGATAATTATCGGTGCACCTTAGTAAGAGTCATATTTATTTGTTTTCCTGGTTTGTAGAGCCTTCTTGAGAAAAGAAAAAGCAAAGGCATCTTGAAATTGGGGCAAAACAGAAACTGTGGACTTGTTGTGTCACAGAAGCAAGGTTGGTTATTTATATATATATATAGAAAGCAAGAGGTATAAAAAGTTTTAGAAAGTAATACTTTCCAAATTTATTTCCCCGTCTTCATTATTTTCCTCCTCTTTACCTCTTTTAAGAATCAGTTGAAATTTGTTGATTTGTTCTAGAACTAACTAAAACTAAAATAAATTAAACTAAATTTTTAGTTATTTTTTTGTTACTTAACAAAATTTTCGAATTAAAATATGTAATTATCACAGAGGCAGATATATTAAAAAAACATAAACAAAAATAAAGTTAATTTCTTTGGTTTCTTAAAATCAATCTGAAATGATTAGGAACACTCCTTTGCTGTCTATGTTTGACAGAAGCTAGTGCGATGTTTTTGTAACGGATACTAGTGTGGCAAGTTCAGTTGAGCAGTTTTATAGTTGCAAGCGTGGCATCAATGTGTGGTCTTATTTTAAATTTAAAGAGAACAAAAGTCGATGTCAGTTGGTTTTAGCCAATGTTTCCAAATGTGACATGCTCGTTTCAACTAAAACTCAAACTAATCTAAAAACTCATCTTCAAATTCACTATAAAAACACATGATATTAAATCATGTGAGCTTGAATCCCAGCAAAACAAATTTCTTGTAATTTGAAAACATTTAATCTAGGGGTCACTATAAAGCTGGGAAACTTCTGGGTTTAATGAATATATGAATAGTAGTCTGATGTCAATTTGTTTACAGTCCACGAGCTATTAGCAAGTAGTAACCTGGCAAATCCCACATCTCAAATGATGCAAGACATTCATGCATTGGCGAGCTCTCTTCTTGAATGCTTGAACGATAAGTCCACAGCACTTTCACATCAAAGGAAAGCTAACAAGTTTGTATGAGTGTATGAGCCCTTTGTTTGTTTGAGCCCTTTCTTGTTTTTATGTTGATGTTTGTACGAGTTGTTTCTTATTTGTATGTTGATGTTTGTACGAGTTGTTTCTTATTTGTATGTTGATGTTTGTACGAGTTGTTTCTTATTTGTATGTTGATGTTTGTACGAGTCGTGTTTCTTATTTGTATGTTGATGTTTGTACGAGTCATGTTTCTTATTTGTATGTTGATGTTTGTTCGAGTCATGTTTCTTATTTGTATGTTGATGATTGTACGAGTCATGTTTCTTACTTGTATGTTGATGTTTGTACGAGTCATGTTTCTTATTTTTTTCTCTTTTTTCTCTTTCACAACGCCTTTTCCAAGACAAGTCTTGCTCCAAGGCAAGAAAGGGTAATTGCAGAGGCAGCCATTTATAGGCGCCTACCCTTTTAGCAATGCGAGTGAACTCCTTGCTTAAGGGAGTTACGCTGGTGACGCCGGCGAGGTTCGAACTGCCGACCTAACGATCGACAGGCGAACGCTCTACTGCTCTGCCACCAGCTCCTATTTGTATGTTGATGTTTGTACGAGTCATGTTTCTTACTTGTATGTTGATGTTTGTCACTATTTTGGCTTTTAATACTTAAATTTTTATAGAATCCTTGGTGGAAGAGTTGAAGAACTTGAAAAAAAATTGAAGGAGCTGGAAAAAGTAGATCTGAAAAGTATTGCAGGTAATTCTCAATTTATTAAAAAGATACTTTTTAATAATTGCTTTTGTTGATATTTTTATTGCTTACAATAAATTTTCAGAAAAGTCAATGAGCTTAATACGTTTAAAAGGAGAATGTGAAGTTCTCAGTTATACGTCTTCATCACTTTCAAATCATTGCGATTCACAAGGTGACGGATCTTTCTTAATAACCGGACAAAAAGATAGTCGAGACGATAAAATTTACAATGAAGATGATGATAATTTTCTGAATGAGGAAGTGATAAGAGAAAAACATCTCATTGGTGAAGATGATGGTGTGACAGATGCTAAATCCATTCTTAACCAACTACATGATCTTTTAATTTGGGATAATCCTAGACTTAGCAATCTTCCAAACGACTTAAACTCTCGAAGAGGAGAGGGAGAGAATACACCATCTTTAAACAATGCCTTTTCAATAGATAACCAGTTCAAAGAATCTAGCACCACGACTTCATTAAAACCACCATCTTGACATTTATCATTTTTTTCGTAACATCGGTAGCTTGCATCAGTTAGGAATCTTTATCATCAATTAATTACTTGATTTAAACTATTTATTATTGTATATTATTTATTTCGCTTAGTTCAATAATTAGTAACTGTCAAATTTCAATTCTATCAGTCAACATAAAAAATTTAAAAAAATTGTTATTTCATCTTTCTAATGCAAAAGGTTTGAAATAGTTCTAGCATATATCAGGAAAAAAAATTAATAGCTGGACACATTAAACACAACATGAATATTCCAGATCCTTTATTTATGGAGTAAAATTGCTTAAAATCATCAGATAAAAACATCATGATGCAATTCCTTTATCATTACACTAATTGGTAATGACAAGAAGGTAACATTCGTTTGCTGTAATGTTAACATGAGAAAATGTAACTGTTTAGGCACTCCAAATTTACCTCTGCCAGTAAATGGATATTGGGAAGATGAGGTATCGAGAAATGTTGATGATTTAAAAGCTTATTTACAAACAAACATCACATTTCACCCATCATAACCGATATAAAATACTTCAATCCACCACAGCAAGACCGGTTTATTTTCACCTAGTCGAAGACAGGTTGGGTTTTTCTCCAGTCTGTTGTTGGATAACTGTAGGATCTGCTCCCTCCAAGGCTTTCAAAAGCCTGAATAGGGCACCTGCTTCTCTAATGCGACTAAATTCTATGCAGAATGCTTGAACTTCAATGAAAATATCCTAAAATAAAGATTTAAATTTAAACAATTTTCTTTATTAATCCTGCATGACAGTTTCAGCAAACCTTGATGTCAATGACTTTGTTTCTGATGAGTGACTGAAGGAAGACGCAAAAGAGTCGAATGAGTCTGTTTTGCATATATCTGTCTTTGATTGACTCACAAGTTGTAATGCAGTTTGCAATGTACATCTGCATAAACTCTGATGGAAGTTCCACTGCCTTCAATAATAATCATAAATGCATGGAACAGGCAGATAATGCAGATAAGTATCTTAGGATAGCCTGATGTGTGCAATTAATAATTTTTTTCTTTAAAATTGTACTTTTTATGTGGTCAACATTCATTACAGATGACATTATATAACATTAAATCATCAATTCAACTAGTCTTACGGTAGTTAGTCGGTTGACAACCTCCATGGAATGCAAAGACATCTCCATGCTGACTAAGACTGCGAAGTAACTGTAAGCAATAATCAGACACATCAAGAATAATAATGTATGTTACATCATTATATACTCTAAAACTATTTGATTTAAGCAATTTCAAATACAGTATAATCTTGCTATAACATACTTCAAGCGACCAGAAAAATGGGTGTGAAAGAAAAAACATCAACAAGTTATTATGGAAAAACAAATTGTATCTATTGTACATCAAATGTCGCTTAAGCAGTAAAAAGTGCATTATTATGGTCTGTCACTTTCTGTTGATGTCTGTGACGGGATTCTTCTCGGATACCTCGACGCCTTACAAAAATCAACGCAAACTCGAATGATTTAAATAAAACAAAACTTTATTAATAGAAATTTGAATATAAAACAGCTAACTTATGTCATGAATTTTCTTATATGGCCTTTCAGTGTGTGACTAGTTCACGTGACCGCCTGACACGTGGACTAACGCGATTTGCAACAAAACTACTGCATCAAAATTACTGTCCATTTAGATAATTCCATGAGATATTTGACCCTTTTTGCAATAACATGAAATACAAATGAAAAAAAATGGCATCAACAGCACGGAGTCAGAAAAAGGTTTAAAAAAATTAAAGAACCAAACGAGCCAATCTGTGATAATCTCATGTCAACGGGCAAAGGGTGTAAAATCTAACTTCAGGAAGCTGATTGATTGGTTAGTTTAGAATAGAACTTATGAATTTGATGCAAATGCATGCTTAAATTGAATTATATTTTACACTATAATTCACCACATAAATCTACCAAAATAAGACCACTCATTGGCCTGCAGAAACTCTGCATAACTGTTAAGAAATCATTAACTGAAGTTTAATATGAACGATGCTACAGGTCGAAGCACACCAAATTTGTACAACTTGAGCAAGCGGTATGAAGCATAATTATACGATGGAGACAACCGTGACAATGTCCAAGATAAGTTGCAGCCTGTTCAATGGCAGTGATAGAGTGTTTTCTATATTGTGAACAATTTCAACTTGTGAACATGTTTTATTTTCTTACTGCTCACACACTTTTTTATTTCTAGCGTGATTGCTTTACATTTTTGAGACATGTTTAAGAAATTCTTGAGATGAACTAAAATACAAGCTCGTGCTTTCCGCTGTTTCAAGCGTTGATAATTCAGTCTCTGATCGGGACATCAGACAATTAATAATTTCAGTGTTGTTTATTATGCTTGTTATGCAATATAAATGGATTGTACATGGAAAATATTGTAATTCCGACAAATATTTTAGTATGTTATATCCAAATACATTATTAGTATGCTATATCCAAATACATTATTAGTATATTATATCCAAATACATTATATTATAGCCAGGGTAATATAACCTGGGAGAGATAGGCAAATGTGAAAGGAAAAAAGTTTCAGTACATTATAAGTAATTATATTTTTACATAGAATCTTATAATACTTACTCAGATATCTGGTTAGACTGCATCAGTTTCAAAAGCACTTCAATTGCTACTATTGGGTTGTTCTCTACAAGTTCTGGAAGCTTAACCATATCATAGATACATAATTCTCAATTATTACAAAAAATTAAAAAAATTGTACATTGTTTTATGAATATATATTAAATAAAAACACATAAGCTCAAAATGTAAACAAACTTTTGCCGGGGTAAGTCCGACGTGGAAGACGACTTTAGGGTCTTTATTGAGATGTGTAAGAAGTTGTTGCTGCTGTGCCAGTGTCAACGATCCTGAAAAAGCTTTTGACATTAATTTTCGTGTTTCCGAATTGGAAGAACTGGCAGTGCACATGGAAGCATCCCAAGATGGTAGATGATCAGTCGGAAGATTCAACCAAACCAACTGGAAAGCAATAAAACCATTGTTTAAGCCTATTTAGTTTCAATCATTCAGTAGGAACAGTTGGAATTTTTTTTAAATCATCTACATACATAATTTCCAATGCCTGTATGTATGTGTGCATATGCATGTATGAATGTTAGCGGTTCCACATAGCCCGGCGGCCGCAGTGGTCAGCAGTTGATAAAATGGGTGCGTACAGGTGTGTAATAAATATTATTGCGCAATTGTGCACTGTCAATTCTGCACGGTTCATTTTATAAGCCAAAATTTGATATTGCTGATCAATTACAGTAACGATATTGTCTAATTACTAGATTTAATCATTTATATTTAATTGAAATCCTGACTTCATTGAATTTCTTATATTAATGATATAGAGAAGGAAAACATTCTTTATTTAATATCTGACAGTTCATAAAAACAAACAAATCGTCATTTTTCATAGGGTGTTCCTAGTTGATTATTGATACAAGAAAATAAAATTTTTATATTATTGTTTATTTATTACTTAGATTGTTCTATTAAGATTTAGACATAAATTTTTAACAAAAATAGATGGAATTGAAAATGAATTACTTCTTCATCGAGTGACTTGTGTAGAGGAGGAGCCAGTGTAATGAACTCTGGACTGATTGAAGAATCAAAAGATGGATTCACTTGTCCCATCAGTGTTTCTAGAGTTTGTCTCTGGATATCAAAATTCATCTGGCCAAGTTTTTGACTAGTGTCAAAGCTGTTTTAGTAAACACTAACAGTTATTAATTTGCATAAAAAACTACAAACATAATGCTAAGACTATTATAGCTATTTACCGAATTTGTATGCAATGTTACATAATTTACTTTTAAAATGAAAATAGTTTCTTGTTAAAACAGAGCTGGTTGTAGTTGAAAGTTATCCATTTGATGTGTAACATTTTACTTTTACTGGAAATGTAACTAAAATACTTTATTCAGAAAAAACACGAAAACTATGTTCCACAGAGAAAAAATTCATTCAAAGTATTAGCTTTTTAGAAAAGTTGATTTTTGAAATGTTCATCACCAATGAGATTTCATTTTGAGATGCAAAAGTGAGTTAACTCTTTCAATATGCTTCTTCATATTGGAGCTTCTATTTTTGCCATACTTGCACAGTTTAATCTTCCACGTATATAGTTTGAAATTTAATGCTAAAAAATTTTATCTAAATCCCATTCAACTTCCAAATAAACATTATTAACCTCTTTCTACATCATTTTTCACTAACTTGTCATCAAAGGCAGGCTTGCGGAGCCGCTAATTTTTGTGGGAGCCAGAGCCTGACCTAAGCCGAAAATATCTGGCGGGCTCCGGCTCTCAAAATTTTTTTATATGAGCAGAATATTTTTCAAGATGAAAAGCTTTGAAATTCTAAAACTATTTGATTGTTTATCTCCCTCAAATTTGAAATATTTTAATATTTTACGAACGTCACCACAAGAAATCTTTAATGAATTGTTTTCGTTTCGTTTTAAATTTTGTTTACCTGCCAAACTCTGTTTTTGGTTCAATTGTTATTTTTGGACTTTTTTTTATTTTATTCAAAATTTTACAATTATGTTCCAAATACACAATCGAGATGAAAGTTGTAATAAAAAAAATGCGCTTCAAGATTTGCTTTCGTTTGATGAGTGTTTATATTCTTATAAAATAATTACAATTCTTTAAATTGCATATTATTTTGTTAACCCGTTTTAGACCATCGTACGTTTTACGAACACACTTATTTTTGGCGTTGCATAAAATTAAGCTGAAATTTTTTTTTTGTTAAAAGTTTTTTTATGTTAAGAAAGCTTCAATACACTGTATAAAATTGTTTAAATAATTTTTTATTCGTATTAAGTAGTTTAATCTGGGTTAGAATGAGCATTTTCAAGGTTTTCGACCGATATTACTTTAAAAATTTATTATGCTAATTTCATGAGAGTTATCATAACAAAAGTTTGAAATATCGAAAGAGGATGTACTCAAAAGTAAACAGCAACGTTAATTAAATTTTATTGTGTTTACACTAACCCACAATCTGAACATGTATGAGTCATGCTCGTTCTACGATCGTTGGGCGTATAGAGTACTTTATGCGAACAAGTCGAAACTAGTTCATTCAGCTTATAGTTGTGCAGTGGTTGAATTGGTGATAGTGTTTTTTGCAAATTTCATTCTTCGAATGAAATGTTTGTAAAGTTTAAAAATGAAAGGCGTCAAAAAGAATGTTTTTTCACGTTGAAAGAAGCTATGGAACTAATTCTTGATGATGATGATAGCATTGAGGTTGACATACTTGTCATTCTTCCGCCCGGCGCATCATAACACGTGACTGATGAATAAGCAAATGAAGAAGAAATGTTATTCTTTGTAATATATCCGGGAAGGTAGAAGTTGATTATACTAATGATGGGATGAGATTAGACTGTGTCGGTTCTTTGGGTGAAGAAATGTAGGTCGCAAATACGGTCAGTTCAATGCCGCGGCAACCAAAACGCCAAAAACGATTGAAATGCACTTGGACCAAAAAGAGTAATTTGAATAGCCACTTTTAAAACAGTCTATATATAACGAGTTTGAAACACCACAATGGTGCTTTGCTTGATAAACCCCAAATAGGCTGTTTAGGTTGTTTTATACCGATGAAATGAATTCATGCACGGCTGAAGAAACAAAACGATAGGGAAGATTCAGCAACTGGCCATGGTCACGATCTGGAAAAGGTGAAAACAGTAGGTCGCTACAAGCTGGAAAATTGTGGCAAAACACTGTACATGTGGGCCAAGTGCGGCAAACGACTTCATCGGAATTGTCTTGGTGCTTTCCGCACACTCCGGTTCTGAAACGACTATCATGAACTGCTTTATTGAATGTTAAATTTTTGGATTTTATTGAACTGTGTTACTGATAAAGTCAGAAATGTGTTTTTAGCTTTTCTGTTTATAGCCTAAAATTTATATTATAATTGTTTGTGTTAAAAAAAAAAAGAAATTGACTTTTAAACATTTTGTCGTTTTCAGTAGTCTATACGACCACCGTTCGAAAAACGAGCATAGTGAATTTTCAAAGTTTTCTTTCAAATAAAAAATAATTAAAAATAAATCGATTAAAACATAAGCAAGTAACTTAGAAATAACAAAAAAAAATAATAGAAATCTAATTAATAAAGTTTTGGACCTAAACGGGTTAACTTTATAGTAAAAATATTTTAACTCCGTGAAATAATTTTATCAAGCATTTAAAATTAAATTTTTGCTGCGCCAAAAAAACAAAACGTACCCTTTCATATACATTTAAAATCGACTAAAAACAAAATGGTCGGTTTTAATATTTAACAATTGTCATATAAGTAGAGTAGATAAACTAATAAAGTGTAAGTATAAACAGTTAAAAATGTTTCAGTCAAAAGTTTGCGCAAGTTTGTCTCGTGTGACACTCCCCTTTATAGGGAGCCGGAGCCGGGAGCCGAGCCGTCAAATTTTCGGGAGCCAGAGCTGAGCCACACAAAAAAATGGCGGCTCCGCAAGCCTGATCAAAGGTGTTTCATAGCTAAAAGAAAACTGGTATAGGCTGCTAAACCACAGTTAAATACAAGTAAAAAAATTATTTCTTTAAAAATAATTATTACAAACGACAATGTAACACAGTTTCTTGCAGTGATAAATGTGCAAGTTTTAGGCATATTTCATTACAGGAAATGGTTAATTAGACTTTCAAAATACCTGTTAGTTAGAAACTTATAAAATCAAAGTTAATAAAAAAAGGTTTTAAATACAGTTCCTTTATATCAAAAAGTAAATGCATTAAATTTTTTTGCTACTTTTCAAAAAAGGCATAGTTGAATTTATGAAAAGACACTATACAGGTTTGTTTGAATGACGTAACTTTTTGAAAAATGATGCATTATGTTATTAACTAGTTATCAATAGAAGTTACGAAATTGCAATAATGTCTCAACACTGAAAAGACGACTTCATAGTTGAACTTTTACAGTCAGCTTATAAATTGAAAGAAAAATTCAAATATTCCTGTAAAACGTTAAAAATAATTAAAAATGACTTAAAATATCTACAAAACCTTTGTTCAGGCTGTGGGATGATACAAGGAATTGCTGATCTGCCAATCATGGTCAATTCTTCCTGACGTTCTTCTACAACTCTCAAGAAGTTACTCACATCGATTGGCTTCATGATCAAATTAATTAAAGCATAAAATAATTTCAATCATGCAGTATTTAATTATATATTATAATTACAAAAAAATAAATTACATGTTCATTTCCTTACAAAACTATGAGCCACGACGTTGCGGCTATGAAATATAAACAAACCTGTAAGTTGGAAACATCGTGTTGCAAAACTTGCATGGGAGTCTTTTTTGAAAGTTGTCCATACGTAGCCTGAAAGCATTTATTCCGTTTAACTCCATTTTCGATTCAGTCCCAATTTTCAACTTTAAAAAAATACGGAAAATTTTTTTTTATTATAATTAAAAACTTACATCTCTTGATGCCATGGCAGCAAGTTGAGAAAGAAAATACTTTTCAGGGGGAGTTACTTTTGGCTCAAAACATTCATTTTCGTCATCAGACTGAAACAGTTAAATTTAAACAATTCAAATAAATATTTTTGCATAAAAACAATTTTTAATAACGTTTAAACAATCTCAAACAAATGAAACTGAAAAAAAAATTTGTTACCAGAAAAATACAAAATAAAGATGAAAATGGGTTGTTAGCAGCAGGTTCTGGTGAATAGAGATCATAAAGAAGGAAAAGACATGCAACTCGTTGAGACTGGTGATTAATCAAATCTCCATTTTGTAACAATGTCACCTGTTTTAAAGAAATTTTGAACTATATTACCAACTCAATACTATCAATAACAGAAAATATGCAAGCCAGACATTCACTCTAATGCTAAAGTAATTTCAATATTTTAATGAACAATAACAATTAATATTTATCCATATGGCAAACTACCACATGAGTTAAATACAACATGAAACTCAAAAAATGAATCCATAATAATTTATTTTTCTTCTATTCCAATGCATATTCAAGCAAAACATAGTAGAACTGCTATTTAGCTAAGTAGAGCTTGAAAGAAATTCATCTAACAAGCCATTCGATTATAGCAGGATTAGTCACAAGAATAATTTTTTTGTTGGAACGGCTCAGTATATACAGCACAAACAATGTGGCAGTGCCTGTCAATTTGAGATGGTATGTTATGCAAACATTTATCAACTGAAATCTACTTTTTCAATATTTTTGGATAAGCATTAAAATTGATTTTTTTTAAATTCTGTGGATTTTTTAGTCATAATATGATAGTAACAAGCCATAGTCAAACAAAATACAATGAAAATTAGTGACACAGGCCAGAAACGAAATAGTGTTTCAAGCAGTAATGTAAACGAGACGTTACGTGACAAGATTGAGACAGAGTCATTTCGTAAATGCATCTTGAAACCAAGACATAACGAGACCGAGACGTTCGAATTACAAATAACTGGCATAAGTAAATGGTGTGCTGAAAAATAAAAAACACAGAGGTGTACATATACCTTGCTGACAAACCAAAAAATGCAATTTGTAATATTTTAAACCACATTTACCATAAGGTCTACAACAGAACACCAACTTTGGAAGACCCTGAACTACCAATTTTGAATGCAAAGCTAACTGGTAACTGTCAACATGTCGCATTTAAATCAGATGCCGACATTTGAGATGTTAAGGTTGCAATGTCACTTCCGATCCATCCGAAAAATATAAAACCTGGGTGGGTTATTTTGAGTATTGCAACATAAAATGTGCATCATGAAAACATCAAGTTATATTTGACTTATTTGACACAGTTAAAAAGTTTTAATTACATATATAGTATGTCAGGAGAAAGCGGGTCCGAGACATTTAAGTCTCAAGACCAAGATGTTAAGATGTTCTAAAACATGCCTCAAGATCGAGACTTTTAAGACCAAGACTAATATCCTGGTTTTAACCGGTTGTTTAAATAAGGAATCAAATGGGGTAAACCAAACAGATTTAACTTATTAAGCTGAAGTTCAATATAGTCATTAGAATAATTCATTCAGCCTACATCTATACTAAATCTTATTACCATTACTTTTTGACATATCTAAATCACTCAACTATAGAGAATAAAAACATTTAGAACAAAACTTAAATAAATGCAATAATTTGAATGACATATTAAAATGTATAATCACACCATTTCTTATCATGACAAAATTTAAATAAATGCAACAATTTGGATAAGACATAATAAAATGTATAACCACACCATTTATTATTCAAATGTCACTTTTCCATGCTAAGCTAGTGTTGAATGTTTTCCCTGTATTAAATTATTCCACCAATCACAATTCAAAACAAATTGCTGCTTCAGATCAAGCAATTTTATATTTTGTTTCACACATTCCAACCAAGTTTTCTTACCTAACTACCTCTTTTCATTTCAACCTTGTGTCTCTACATGTTGATCACAAGATACCATAAGAAACTATCATTTCAACTTAATCATTAAAAATATGTAACAAGTAACACATACTATTGCATTTCCTAGTCGAAAGTTGTCCAATTTGTTTGGAAAATAGTGACGAAGTGCAGATGATATTTGTTCCAAGGTTTGAGACTGGATTGATTCGGCTGATATGACGCTAAAAAATATACAATATTAACATATCCGGTATAATAAATTACATTAATTACTTCTCTTATATAAATCTAAAAACCTATTAAATTCCAAACAAGCAAATCAAAGCAATTTTAAAATTTCAATTTACAGTATAATCTCGTACTCTGGATATAACTTATAATTGGATATAACGTACTGAAATTTTGGTCCCGTGCATTTGTCCCCGCCTTTCCTATGTTATTTTACACCGGCTATAACGTATTCGCATATAACGTACATTTGGCTGTAACGTTCTAAAATTTGAGTCCCAATTAAAACATTTACGATGTATATAACAGATTAGTCAACCTATTTACAAAGCATGATTGACATAATAAAGGTTTATTTCTACTCTGGGAAAAAAGTAACACTCAAGTTATCAATAATCTAGTGTCCTAATCAGATGCTTTCTTGCATCTCTTAGCCAGCATAGTGTTGCTGGCTGTCAGCACGTGCTTGAAACAGAAAAAATTTGCAAGCTCATACTTTGTTTCATCTCAAGAGTTTTAGTGCATTTTTAGAGAGTTGGGAGATTTTGAGTTTTTTGCATTAGGTTGTACCAAATAGTAACTCCAGATTCAATTAGCTTAATTGCTCTAAAATATTAATGAACCGGAATAATAAATTTGTTTAAATTTTTAAATAAAGTTCATCAGTTATATTAAACTTAACAAAGCTATGGTTTGCTGAAATTGCTAATCTGCCTCGCAAAAATGCACCAACACAAGAACTTTTGTATTTTTTAAACATGTCTTATAAACGTAAAGCAGTCATGCTGAAAACAAAACAAAAACTTGTGAGCAGTTATAAAATAAAACATAATCACAACTTTTGATTTACAAGTTAAAATTTCTTGGCCATATAGTCTCAGTAAATCTACCGTCAATACAATTTGAACACAAAGAGAAAAGTGGAACCAGAAACCATTTCAGGTGCTAAGAAGATTGAATCATCAAGTTATCAACATTGTGAAGACACTCTATAAAAATGGTATCTCCTGGTTAGATCACAATGCATCCAGACATTGGACCACTAGTCAGAAAAAGTGACATATTTTAAACCATAATACTACACTTGTTTTACTACCTAACTGACATTACATGTAAAATGCATAATAACTTGCTGATTTTTTTCATACTCTGGATATAATAGACTTTGGATATAACGTACCCATGTACTTATTATCCATCAGACCTAATAACCCACATATCGAACTTGTATTTCAACTCATCCAACATAATTCAAGGCATGTAGGAAATCAGGCCTAACAACCAACGCATCGGTCCTAATAACCAATTCAGCAGATTTATATTTCAATGCATCAGCGTTTCATCCTTAAGTGGTCGATAAATGAGTACCAACTTCGGTTGGTGGTTAAAGTCCTTCGTGCACTTGTGGAGCTATCAAGTAGTATACGCCGTTAGCCTTATCTGCAAGTTGCCAACATTGTAAAGCGCCCTTAAAGCGGCTTCTGCTGCATACGGCGCTATATAAATTGTCGTATAAAAAAAACCAACACATCAGTACTAATAACCAATTCATCACATTTTCATCAATTAAATAATTGTTCCCAGGTGTTATATCATATAACACCTGGGAACTATTATTTAACATACATCATATAACTTAATTTCGTAATAAGAGTCGAAGATTGGGCTTGATTTATTGCGTAATAGGTCTGATGTGTCCAATGCACTGTTTATAGCTGAGATTTTATTAATCCGCCGATTCTTACTTCTGGCTTTGGCCAAAAAAATAGCCATATTTTGATTTTTTTTGTTACAATACCATAAAAAACAAATTTGATATCAAATTGAATTTAAAAAAAAACATTTATCGTAATTTGAGAGACTTTGAAAACGGTAAGTAGTACCCTTCCAAGCACTATTTACATCGTAGTTGTGAGTGGTGAGGTACGATGATCGTATGAATGAAATGAATAAAAAAGAAATAAAAGTAGTTTATACTAAAATTTTATTTAAAAAACAAACTATCAGTTATAAAAAAAATTAATTTAAAATTTTAAAACTTATTCTATGTAAGACGATAAAGAACAAAAGGCGAGAGAAACAACGAAGTAAACCCCGCTAGTTACTTTATATAAGGTCGCTGCTATTGCCCCGGCGGTTCGCCGTGATTGCAATCTGTAAAATTGCAATCCCGTATTAAAATTAAACCTTTTCCCTAACCCTAACCCTACCCCTATCCTAGGTAGTCGCATAAAGTTTCAAAATAATTTTTTTAATTTCACTAATATTTTTAAATAAAGATACAAATTCTGAGTTTGAATATACTATATAGTGTAAAAAATAAAATTAATAAAGATATAGCGATGTAAGATGAAGATGGCTCATCTTACGTATTTTTGTGATATTTGTTTATTTTATTTTATTATTTATTTTGTGCATTTTATAGTGATTGGTAGCTCGTTCCTAAAAACTTGAGGTTGCACCGGAATTTTCTAAAAGTGCAACTTGTTTTATCTTGAAGTGAACACCTAGAGGTATTATAAAATCTCGGTTGCAATTTGCAAATTGTTGTTCGAAATTAGTAATTTGATTTCAAACCTCATAATAATCGACTGGTCGATTTATGATCTTTGGTACATCGCATATTAATGATTGTTTGAAAACATTTCGTTTATAGTTCGTACGTCGCATGATTATTTGAAGACACTTCGTTTATATTCATAAATTTGTTAATTTAATTAATAACTTTAATTATAAACCGATATTAGTAAATATTTTGAATAAAAATACAGTGGTAAGATTATTGTTTGTTTATTTTAATCTGCTCGGTATTGTAGGTAGCGTTGCCGTATTAATAGTAATAGTCAAACCTAATAGGGATTTAAAATATTGTAATTTTAATATTTATGTTTACAATTATTTATTAGATTTATTAATCATTTTTTTTATTTTTAATCGTGTTTTATTATCTGTGATAATAGAGACAGACTAATCCGAATAACAGTAAATTAACATTTGCAAAAACATTTCTTTTTTTTATGGTTCGCTGACACAAAGTAATATATTTTTTGGGTTTGATTGATACGTGCATTTACTTTCTTATTTATATAACATTATTAATTAAGATCACCATGCCATTTTTATTCAAGTCCTTATTTTTTTTAATGAATTGTACATTCTAAATATTTAAATACATGTGGGATACTTTTGATCAATTTTTCAGACAAAATGGCTGAACTTTTCAGTATAGAACAGCAAAGAAAAAGAGACGATTATTTCAATGCAGATACTTCCATATTTTGTTCCGAAGTATTTTCGATCAAAAAGCCTGGAACGAAATCAAAACGGGATAATTTGGATAATTTAATCAGTGCATGCAAACAGCGAGGTGATGATGTAGGAAAGCGAATTTGTGAAAAACTTCCGTCTTTATTGTGTGGCGATGAAACACTTTCGTACCACAAATCGTGCCGTGCTACATATGCAAGCAGTTTTCATATAAATCTACTGTTGAAAAAAAAAGAGAATCAGGCATCAGTTTCAACGTCAATATGTGCCAATACCTCCAGTCTACCTAAATACCTAAAATTATAAAGTCTAGTTTTGACTTCGAATCATATTGCTTTATTTGTGGAAGGGCATGCCACTTATAAAAAAGAACTGAATGGTGTATGGTACAGTGTGCGATTACCGACAGAGATGAAAATAATAAGCATCTGCGTCCCGATATCGTTATCTCGAATTCAATCGAGATTTCAAAACGATACGGGATTCCCGTATCACCATTGAAACGATACAGCCTGCAGAAGAAGTCTCGTATCGATATTAATTGGCGATACTTAAAATTTCATTCTCGATTAAAATCTCGAAAAATATCGGGATTTTTTTAAAATATTTTCCAATAAATAACGAAAGTCATACATATTTAATTAACGATTGTCACAACTGTGAATATTTGCAATTGATTCATCAACATTGATTAATTAATCTACCTATTGACAGAAGTTTATAACTATTATCATCCCCACTTTAAATTCGGTTTTCCAGACAGCCTGTAGCCCCATTATTTACTATTTTTAGTCTGGGAACCGGCAGCAAAAAAGCCACGCTCCTCTTAGGCTGCTAGTCGAGCTCTGCATACTACTGATATTACAAGCCCTACAAGGCAATCGTACTCGCTGACATCGATGACTATTATTATTAATGAGAATAATGAGTAATGTAATAGTAATGATCATTCTATGTTTATGTTTTGGTTTAGTCTGTTTGATAAACTTATTTTTTCAAATTTGTTACATAGAATTGGAATGATTATTTTAGTGTTTCGATATCCGTAATTGACCGTAATAGTAGCTCATCTAAGATATATCTTTATAATCTCGATGATATTCTTGGTTTTAAATTTGGTAAATTTTTTAATATTTATATATTTTTTTTCAATGAATTTCTTTAATGTAGTTATTAATATTGTCTGTCGCGTATAGTTCATCATTCTATGTTATCTCTAGGCAAAATTTCCGCTTCAGTCGAGATCCCGAAATCGTATCGTATCGTATCGATATCGTATCGTTATTGGTCGAAGCGTCTCGTATCGTATCGTTTAATTCGAGGCAAATTTCAGAAATCGTAACGTATCGTATCGTTCCAAAAAAATAACGGGACGCAGAAGCTTAGAAAATAACATGTTTGGTCAAATGAAAAAAGCAGCCGAGGAGCGAATGGATCAAGAAATACTTGTGAAATTGAACGGTGTTCCGAATGGAGATTTGGTAGCAATCGAAGCTCGTTATCATAAAAATTGCTACTCTCGTTACATTAATCGATCTAGCATAGCAGCTGTACAAAATGCAGGTTTGGAAAAGGATCCATACTATTTTGCAATTCAACAACTCATTCAGAAATTTGAACCAGATATTAAAAATGGAAAAGTTTTCTTGTTATCCACACTCCGAGAGGAATTCATTTCAATTCTTGGTTCCAATGGTATAAATGGAAAAAGTTATACATCAAATAAATTAAAATCAAGGTTAAGTCAAGTGAATCCAGCAATTTGTTTTATCAGTCAGCCTGGTTTTTCAGATCTTGTTTGTTCGAGCAGCATTTCTGTCGGCGAGGCTCTTCGACTAGCCAGGGATCTTGTTAATGCTGTCCATGAAGAAAGTTCTGACGAGTTTGAATATGATGAGTTTGAAAAGAATTCCTTGAAACTTCTTCTTGATGATGCTGTTCTTCACCAGGCAAAAGAGAAATAGGAAAAATTGAGAATCATAAAGATTTTTATTTTTCTTCTGGAGAGATGTCAGTTGATGGAATAAAAAAGTTTGTAAATCCCAAGTTATTGACATTTTTAGTTTGGTTAACAAACAAAAGTTCTTTCGATGCAGCAGTTATTCAAAACAATTCGGATGAGTTGAAAAAATGTTTAAACATAGTGTTCGTTAGAAATTCTTTCGCTAATTTCTATTTTACACCACGCAACTCGACGACAATCCTTCGAACTTTCCTTATTTCAACAACTGTGAAACAACAACAATGCTCGCTGGAAGAAAATCAAAGAAAAACCAAAGAAACTAAATAAAAGTTAATTCTTAACAAAAAGTCTCCCGAACATTCTCCCCTTCGTGATGTATCAACATCACTCAAAGGACGGAAACTAAAATTAATCTCTATTGATCGATAATTAAACTTCACATTGTTATGTTACAGATTTAGGACGGAATGACAGTACATCAGTAATTCGGTCGCACGTTTAATTCAATTCATGTAAAGCAAACAATTCAATAAAGAAGCCGTTACAATTTAAGCCAGTTCAAATAAGCTGGAACAACCAGAAACCGCAGAAGCTATCTACTCGCGTTTAAAGTCAAACATAAAAAAAAACATTTTAATTTGAATGAGAAATTCGAATCTGTTCATCATGTCAAATTAAATTCAGCTGCGCGGATGAGGTGTGATCACACTTGTTCAATAATCCATATTACAAATGTCATGTCAGTCATAGGTTCAATGTTTCAGTTTCAAGGACAGACAGAGCAACAAAATTTGAAGTTGGAGAATTCAAATTTCAATAACATTTAATGTCTAAATGATAACGATCATATATTATAATAAATATCGAGTCAACAAAACCAACGTAATAATCTTATAGAATATTGCTATCATAATTTGAATTGCAAGTGATTGCAACATCTCGATCATCATCAGAATTCATAAACTTCTAATCATTCAATTAAATTCACGATCACTCTATGAAATCATCAAAAGTAATTACAATGTTTCGGACGTCTTAAAGAAGCCTAATGTTCTTAGTATTTCAAAGTATAATATTATTCGGACACTCTATTCAAAAAGATCATGTTATTACGCTCAGGCAAAACTATCGAAAACATTTAATCGTCGGCGATTTCCAGCGGAGAGAGATGGCTAATCGCTCGTGTCAGGACAGTTTGACCTACTTGAACTTTCATTACTCGTACATGACCATCTTTGCCAGGCATCACGTCAACAACTCTTCCAAGTGGCCACTGTCCTCTTGCAGTGTCGGAGTTCATCACTATTACGACGTCACCAATCGCAAAGTCCCGCTTAACAGAGTTCCATTTCTTTCATGAACTCAGTCCGGGGATCCATTCCTGAAGCCACCGCTGCCAGAAATGTCTAATTAGTTCTTGTACACGTCTCCAACGTCGTCTTACGTGATTCAAGTTGTTTACCGGTTCTATTACTGGTGCAGCTTGATGACCCAGTTCTCCGTGTAGAAAATGGCTTGGTGTTAACGGAATGATATCTCTCGAACTCGATGATTGATATGTTAATGGACGTGAATTCAGAAGTGCCTCAGCTCCAATGAAGGCACTTGATAATTCTTCGTCCGTAACATCGGCACGTCCAAGTATAGCATAAACTGCGCGTTTTGCTGCTTTAATCATAATTTCAAACACGCCACCGAAATGAGGTGCAACCGGAGGATTGAAATTCCACTTTACTGAATGCGACGATGTAGATTTCACAATCCTCCCCTGATTCCACTGAGACACCAGTTCGTTGAGCTCATGAACGGCTCCAACAAAATTGCGTCCGTTATCGGATGTAAATTCATTAGGCCATCCTAAACGATAAAGCGCATTCAAAAACGAATCGGTGTCAAGTCCATACGCCATTTCCAAATGGACTGCTCTGGTAGCCATGCACGTAAACAAGCACAGGTAACGTTTTTCGCGACTTTTACCTCTACCACGGATTGTAATGAATGGCCCTGCAAAATCCAGTGCCGTGTGACTAAAACTGCATAACGGTTCTGGTGCCTTTAGTCTGGAAATCGGAAGTGGTGCCATTATTTGATTTGCGGCTTTTGCATTCCATGCAAACATATTGATATTCACGAATAGCTTCATGTGCCGACAGTATCCAGTATCTTTTCGAAAGTTTTGCCAACAGATGATTAATTCCACAAATATAAGCTCCTTGTTCGTGTTCAAACTTGATGATTAATTGTGTAATACTATGTTTCTTCGGTAGTATTATAGGATATTTTGTATCGTAATGCAACATTTCTGCATTCACTAATCGACTGTTGCTTCTCATCAATCCGTCTTCATCAAGTTGAGGATTTAATACAAGTAATTTGCTGCATTTTGGTAACGGTTTTCTTTGTAGCAATGCGCGATATTCATTTTCGAAAGCTTCCTGTTGGCAAAACTTCGGACTCGTTCAATTCATCTGAATTAAATTCGCCTTTGATTCGGTTCTGTTTCACCAACTGAGAATTGCCGATAAATCTTATGATCCATGATACAATTCTCACAAGACGAATCCAACTAGAATATCTGTCTGGGTTTAATCTTTCACATGAATGTATGGAACTGTAGTCACCGGTCAACGTAGTGTATAATGGTTTCTTTTTTGCTGCACGTATTTCTTTCGTCTCTTCTGAAGCTTTCATATCACCAGTGACTTTATTTGTTGTGAAGGCATTTATTTTCATCTTAATTACACGATTCAAACTTTGAAGTTCCACCTCCACTGCTTGTGTCTGGAAACCAGCTCGATGACCATTTAGCATACTCACAGTAACATGACGTGAACTGCCGAGGAGACCAAGTTCTGCAACAACGTCGGAGTTTATGTAGGTTTTGGTCGACCCGTCGTCAAGTAAAGCGTTGATCTTTATTGACTTGAACCCATTTCTTAGAATAACTGGCACGGTTCGTAATGCAATCACGTTGTTATTTCCTGGTTCAGTCGCTGTCATTGTTACGTTTTCTTGTTTGTTATCGTTGGCTTCTCCCCTTCGTACGTTAGCAAGAGGTCGAATAGAAGTAAGTTGACGATTCTCATATCTACCGTGGAGAAGTCGATGATGAGTGTTCATACAACTCTCTAGACCGCACAACCGACTGCGTGTGCATGTTGAGCCTCTATGCGATGAACCCAAACACCGAAAACAGAGAGGTTTTTCTATGGCAAGCTTCCATCTGCTGTCGACAGTCTTTTAGCTGAACACTTCGCATTTCCAGATTGGATGGTATCCACCGCAGCATTCACAAGTCTTCGTTGTTACATCATCATTTTGTCCAAAATACGAAGATGATTTTAGATTCGTATTATGACGTTGAGAACTGACTTCAATTTTTGATAGTCCATGAACCACTTCGGATGCAATTGTTCGAAATTCTGCTTCTTGCAGTATGAAATGACGAAGATTTTCTACATTTTCGACTCTTTGATGTTCAAATAGCCAACGCTGAAAAGACGCATTCATGGCTTCGTCCATTTTTTTAATAATCTTGTGGTACATTGAACCACAACACAGTTCATCATATCGACCAGATTCACGTAAGTTGATTACAGTCAAATCGAGAAGATCGGCAAATCTATCTAGATCGACGGCACTACCAGCTCTAAGCGGACGAAAGTTATCTACGGCTTCAAGCTGCAAAGCAACTTGTCGACGAATGCCACCAAACTTTCTTTCTAAACGTTGCTTTGCTGCCTCGTAACTTTCCGCTGAATGTCCTAGGTTTTCAACAACTTTCAAGGCGTCACCGCTAAGGTACTGATGTAACTGAAGCAATTTATATTCAGCGGACATTGGAGCTTTGTCAATGCATGCAATGAAGGCTGCTTTCCACGCTTCATATTTTTGCTTATCCCCGTTAAATACAGGAATAGATACCTTTTTTAGCTGCCTCCACAAGTCATGACCGACATCGCTGGCTGTTGGTTGAACGGAAGAATGATGGTTTGCGGTGCTCGGCTGAGCCTGGGGGAGAAAGCTTGCTGAGTGAACGCGGTAGTCGTGAGTGGTGGTAGATAATGGAACGAAACCGCCATGGGATGAGAAGGGGACGACAGTTGGTGCAGTTCTTGACGTCCAGACATTCGAAGACATTAATCCAGCTTCGGACGATCTTAAGTTGGCAGATGACTGAGGACGAGGAGATGATTGTCTTTTGCTATTTTCTATAAAATGCTCTGCTTTTTCCATTATTGTAGAAAACTCAGTTTCTAGAGTAGCAATATTTTTCTGTATTTGCTGTTCTTTCAACGTTTCCCTTATCTCCGCATAATAACCTAACAGGTTTTCTATACTTTCTATTGCATGCATTTCGATTTCCGTAATACGTTCCTGTCTATCTTCAATTTCTGCAATTTTAGACACGTCGTTACTGTTTATCAATTTTCTCAACTGAAAATATTCACGAGTAAATTGTGCTCTGGCTTTGCACATTATAGCTTGCATTTCGTTTTCCTTTTCTTGAATGAGCATAGTCTCGCTTTCGTCTATCTCTGAATTCGCCTTATTCGACATTTTCGACAATTATTTCGTAATAACGTTTCAAAATTCGATTTCGGAATAGACTATAATATAAACCACGCTCTGCTACCAAATTTGTTCGTTAGAAATTCTTTCGCTAATTTCTATTTTACACCATGCAACTCGACGACAATCCTTCGATCTTTTCTTATTTCAACAACTGTGAAACAACAACAATGCTCGCTGGAAGAAAATCAAAGAAAAACCAAAGAAACTAAATAAAAGTTAATTCTTAACAAAAAGTCTCCCGAACACATAGCTTGCGACATAATCACTTTATCAACTGGAACATTTTCACCAAAACATCTCGGTCAAGCGATTGAATTATATCATGACTTTGGATCAAGGAAGCTGAATGAACTTGTATATCACCTTGGATATTCTGTTTCGTACAGTGAACTTCGACGCTTCCTAACCCCCGCATCAAGTCATATTACTCAGGTGACAACTCAATAAAAACTGCAAATTTATTTACCTCCAGAGTTTAAATCAAAAGTTGAAAATGGTGGATTTGTAGTATGTGCTGCAGACAATTGGGATCACAATGAAAAAACTGTTGCTGGTAAACGAACTACTCATGCCATGACTTCAATTCTTATACAAGAAGGACATACATTATCTGAAGTAATAGAATTCAGCATCAAGCGATTTCCTGAAAATACATTGAATAAGTTCATCACTCGAAATTGATCTGACAAAGGTTCATCTGACAATATTTAGAGTGGCGTAAATCCTAAAGGACTTCAAAGCCACTGAAGGGTTCTTTGCAGAGGCAGCCATTTATAGGCGCCTACCCCTTTAGCAATGCGAGTGAACTCCTTGCTTAAGGGAGTTACGCTGGTGACGCCGGTGAGGCTTGAACTGCCGACCTAATGATCGACAGGCGAGCGCTCTACCGCTCTGCCACCAGCGCCAGGTTATTCATTACAAAAAGCCGCCAACAACACCTGACCCCGAGCTGTTAAAAACGGCTTGTTTCTCTGAAATTGAATCAATTTCAGACACACCAGAACTTGTTTCATGGGCGAGAATTGAAGAACTTTATAATCTGGTGATATAAATCAGCCCTGTACTGGTGGTTGCAATTGTTACAGTACACAAACAGATGAAGAACTATGTTTAAATCCATGTAATGTTTGCATGGATGATGATGATAGCGATGATGATGATGCAGATGATTGAATTTATTTAAATAAAAACTGTATGACAACAATGATAGATGTTTTAAATTTATCCATTATTTTATTTTATATTGTATTTCACAATTTAAGTTTTGAAAATATAACTGATGGTACACAGTTTTTGTGAAATGTTGTAAATAGGAGAATATAGCATAAAACCAAACAAAGTTCATTTTCTCAGCCCGCACCAACTATCGAAAGTTGCAACCTCAATTTTCTTCATCCTTATGAAAATACCTTTCCAACAACCTTTTAGAAAATTCCGGTGCAACCATAGTGTTGAAATTTCCTGGGTGTTTGCAGCATGATATGTATATTTGTGCTCTTGTGACATTGTGTATGCGTATAATTTTTTTTATCATTGATATATATATGTATATATATATATAGTTGTTATTTAGCTTTTTCCTATGGAAGGATTTCAGATTGTATTAATTGAAAAAATAAACGTTGTTTTGGTTTTGAGTCATCTTGGCAAAAGAAATTTTATTTATCAAAAGATTTGATAGAACTGTGCTAAATTCTACAAAGTGAGATATTTCAGATTTGAGTCAATTAAAAGTTATATTCAACAAAGAATATTAAAGTTAAAGATAATTCGAGAAATATTGTGTTATAAATAACTTCAAGCTTTAACGTTACGAATCGCTAGAAAGCATATTCGTCTACGTTTACAAGCGAATCAAAGAGCGCATACCGGCGCCTACCGCCATGGCAATAGTTATAACGTTATAAAACACGCTACGCGATTTCTTCGTTTACACTTTTCCTTAAAACTCAAATTTTGTCTATGTAAAATTTTTTAAATTATAATTACGGTAATCTTTCCTACGGACGGCCCGTGCCGAAAAAATAGTCGTATTATTTTTATTTTGTTACAATATCATGAAAAAACAAATTTTATACCAAATTTAATTTAAAAAAAAAAATTATCGTAATTTGAGAGACTTTGAAAACGGTAAGTAGTACCCTTCCAAGCACTATTTACATCGTAGTTGTGAGTGGTGAGGTACGATGATCGTATGAATGAAATGAATAAAAAAGAAATAAAATTAGTTTATAATAAAATTTTATTTAAAAAACAAACTATTAGTTATAAAAAAAATTCATTTAAAATTTTAAAACTCACGGCCCGGTAACTCGGGACGGTTTGCATGAAGTAAGAAAATTAGAAATTATTGAATTAAGTTAACTTCTTTAAATAAACAAAATTTCAAGTTCTTAATGAAGAAAAACTCAAAAATAAATGTAACACAAAGTAGTTTATTCGAAGCAACGTCGACGGTTTAACCCCGCTAGTCACTTTATATAACACGGTACGCGATTCCTTCGTTTAAACTTTTCCTTAACATTTTTTCTATGTAAAATTTTTTAAATTATAATTACATTATTTATTTTTTTATATGACATTTTCCCATTTTAAATAAATTATTTATACTAATTATAATAATTGTAAAACTAGTGTTTACTTTTCATCGTGTTTATAGTTAATTATAGCCGAGAATTATGTATTAATCCGCCACACGGGCCGTCCGTGGGAAAGATTATCATAATTACATTATTTAATTAATTAAAATAATTTTATATAACATTTTGCCATTTTAAATAAATTATTTATACTAATTACCATAATGTTTAAACTAATGGTTACTTTTCATCGTGTTTATAGTTAATTATAGCCGAGAATTATGTATTAATCCGCGCACAGGGGCCGTTCGTGGGAAAGATTACCAAAAAAGGTTCAAGCCTTGCATTGCAGTGATATGAGTGTACTAGTTCTAGTCACTGTTTTCAGGGCTCTATTTACTAAAAGTGAGCATACCATAGATACCAATATCCAACTTTAGATTTTTTTATGTGCCAGTACACTAGCTACACTAGACTAGAATCAGTGTAGCTAGTGTACTGGCACATATTGTTATGCGTCTGCAACTGCCTAATTTAGGCGGTCGTACTATAATCCAAAAAATTAACATAATTTAAAAGATTACCCCGCAGCGTGTTTCTTATTTGCGACTCCCTAGCTTTTAATTTAAATTGAATTCAAAATTCAAAACCTGACCTAAGTAATGAAGACAGCTCCTGTAATGAAAATCCACGCCTGTACAAATCTCCCTCAATTTTAGGAACTTTTGAAGAAGCAGGAAGAGCCATGGCAATTAAGTAATACGACGAAAGTTAAATATAAATCGGCCAAACAAGGCAAATAGGCAAATAAATGCAGACTGTTTTCAGGGCTCTATTTACTAAAAGTGAGCATACCATAGATACCAATATCCAACTTTAGATTTTTATTAGTGTTGATTTATTTAATAATAGTTATTAAAATATACCGTACAAAATATATAAAAAAAAAAACAATACAGATTGGTAAAGTTTTAACTGGATGGATATGTTATGTTTAGAAACGACGGGAGAGACAGGGAGGCAGGGAGCGCCGGAGGGGAATAGAGCGTGGAAGCGGTATTTTGCAGTGATACATGGCCGTAGCCAGGTATGAAAACACTGAGGGCGCGTCCTTGGTAGAAGTTTGACAAGGGATATTTTTTTAATTAAATATAAAATATATTCGGGTTCGTCTGGACCATAGATATATAGTCTGGACTATATGGAATAAAAAAAACTTTTTTGATTTTGGGACATCCATTTACTATGTCAACGAAATAGGAGGGAGGGGGTTTGAAGAAGTTTGACAATTGTTGACACAGGGGAGGGGGAGTTCAAGATAAATTGACGTCAACAATTTATTTTTTACAAGAGTTAATAAATCAAAAAATAGGAAAGTAATAAATGCCAGTCAGTCAATTAGAATCTACCTACCCCCAAAAACATTCATAATACGGCACAGTTTACGATAATAGTCAGTGATGGGCACTAACTACTTCAATTGTAGTTATAACTACCTACCAACTACCTCATGACATAAGTAGTTATAACTACACGTTAACTACTTTAGAAGAGAGGTAGTTATAACTACTTTGTTAACTACTACAACTAGCCTCTTCTTCACCGGTAGTTAAGCAAGGGCATCCAACATTTGTCAAAAATGCATTACGCGATTTTTCTCTTCATAAACTTTTGAAAACCTCAGCTCCTGCACCTTAACATGAAAAAATCTTGCAAAACCACAAATTCATACTACTTTATTTTATTTATTATATTTATTTTCATTTGTCAGAAAAACGTCATATCAGTGAAAAAATCTTACAACAAGGGGGAATGTTCTACCCTGGAGGGAGGTAATGTCCGGGGGAATGTCCTAGGGTCTGTCGGAGGCGGGGGGAATGTCCGGGGGAAAACGTCCGGGGGGAATGTCCTACATTCAGAAAAACAAATTGATAAATTTGTTTTGGGGTAAAGTTTAATGTGCTTTTGCAAACCTGGTTTTGTTTTGTTTCAGTCCTAACTAAAAGTAGTTAAATAATCGTAAATAGTTATAACTACTTAACTAGATCACAAAAGTAGTTATAACTACATGACAACTACCCAAAAACAAACGTAGTTATAACTACTGTATAACTACTTGAAATGTAGTTTTAACTACTGTATAACTACTTGAAATGTAGTTATAACTACAGTAGTTGCAACTACAGTAATTAAAGTGCCCATCTCTGATAATAGTAAACTGTGTTGTACTTTGATTTCTAATTAAAACTTAACTGTAAATTAAATAAATAAAACTGATTGACTTAAAATTGTAAGGTGAAACCGTAAGATCACACACGTTTAAACTATTCCCAGCAAACACACCCGCACGGGACCCGCGCGGGATAGAGCCGGGGAACCCAGCGAGTTCAGCACGGGGAAACCCGCAGGATTCACACAGGACCCGCACGGGATCCCCAGATCATTACCACGGCATCAACAAAAGATACCCAGCTAAATATCGCATCATTAAGCACGGGGTACCCAGCTAAATCACGCATCATTAAGCACGGGAATCAGCACGGGATACCCAGCTATATCCCGGCATCATTATTCACGGGACACACGCTCATACACCACGAAATAACGCAAATATAAACGTTTCACCTTAGGATTCGAATCCACGAGCGTCGGATCGGCTGTTCGCCTCGCATCACACCAACTACCTTTCCATCTGCGCCACTGGCACCGCTGAAAAACAGTGTTTGGTAAGCGCTTTTGTTGGGTATGTTGAGAACAACACTCGACTATGAATGGGTACGAATAGAGCTGGGATAAACAGTCGGGTTAGACACGGGACCCGCGCGGGATAAATGCCCATTTAAATGATTTATTACCAGCCGCGATCCCCGCACTGGTCCCGTCTCTATCCCGGTGTTTTATCCCAGCGAGCTGGGATAAACGGGGAACCTGTCTCTAACCCGCACGGGTCCCGTGCGGGTGTGTTTTCTGGGTTGTATTCAGTCTTTGAAGTTTGACAACATGCTACCTCGATCGGCAAAGGCATTCAAAATTCCTCCATATGATCTGTACTGTCCTTCCATTCAGTTGTTTTTATTTGAACGGACATCTATGTTGCTTCGCAAGTCATGTTGAAGAAGCATGTTCAACAGCACCTACAATGCGAATGCGATCTTGGGGCTAGGCAATTACCACATGCTCCTCAACCGCAAAGAATACAACTAAAGCGAGTGGCTGCCAAAAGACAGAGAACTGATGGCAATTATTGCGCATGGAGAGATGTTAAGCGCAGAATGGTTAGATGAAGATGATGTTGGCTTGTCGTGTGTATTGATTCCACAAGAAATTAATCAATCAGCCACTATGCCCATTAAAACAATTGAGAAACATTTGAATTCCCCTTGGGAAGATGTTAGAAGCTAGAATATAAATTCTCAATTTGTTCATGAAGTTTAAGTGGTGATAGTCAATTTGAAATCAGTTACGCAAGACTAATTAAAAAACTGTATTAAAAACTTATTTGTAGAACTTCTAATATCTATATACGTACAATTCTATTTTTAGCATGAAAGCCAGCCGTATAAGATATTATTAGTTATTCTGTTGTTCTTTTTTTTGGGGGGGGGGGGGGGTAAAATTTGTTTGACATAATTTTGTTAGGGGTGACTGAAAGTTTGACAGTTGTTGACAAGGGGGAGGGGGTGTAACAATGGACGTCCCTTTTCTTGCTTTTAAATGCTCTTACTGAAACCTAGAAAGTAACCGCATTTTCACCCTCTTTCATAGAAGCAAAGGTCGCACAAGATATACCTACTTCACGAATGTTGTATTTTTAGCTAATTGATAAATAACACGAATAGTGAGAACAACGTTTATTAACTACAAGCGACCGCTGCGATGATAAAAAGACCCCGAGACCTCGCTCGGCATCGACCACATCCGCGTCCCTAGAACTAACAGACCCAAAACAATATATAATAGTTCGTAGTTAAAAAACTCCTCCTCACTAAGATGGAATCTTGACATCTTGAAAAAAATAGGTTAGCTGGAGGTCTTGTAGTCTTCGCCTCTGGGAAGCTTGTAAAGGTCGAGTTTGTTCACGAGAAGTATGGCATTGTCGAGGTCCCGTTCGAAGTCGTTGAGATACGCTGGAGGTCGAGTATTTCGTTTTGGTCTTGTGAGTGGCAAAACAGGAGAGCGTTGATGAGACTCCGACTGAGGTACGGTCTGGTCAGCTTGATTATTTTGCTTGTCATCCCTGTCACTCAAAGAGTCGTCAGAAGTTGGCTAAATGTCTGAGGGAATTTCTTCTGGCTCGAGGAGGCACTGTGGAGAAGTTTCATCCATAACTTTAGGAGTCTGAGGAAGATAGGAATCATTGGTAAGAGCACTGGAGGAGTCAAGGTCACTGTCAAAACGATGCTTCAGTTGATCTGCGTGAGCCTTGATGTGCCGCCCGTCAACTGAGATTGAGTAATTTGCCGCTCCAAGTTTTTTTTTACTGTTGTTCCTGCACGCCAAGACCAGATATTGTTCTGGTGAAGCTTGTAGAAGATGGGCTCGTAATGTGCAAAGCTACGCGACACAGCACCATGGTGTTTGTTGAACTGCTGAGCCATGTTGAGTCCTTGTTGAGAGACGACTTGCCTTCTTGCTGCGGCAGCTGACAGAATGTCTGGTCTCGACGGCATCTTCCTTCCTGTCATCATTTCAAACGGAGATTTGCCATTGAGAGCCATAGAAGGAGTTCAACAGTACGACTCCAGGAAGCTTCGAAGTTTTTCGTCTTCGTTGCTTTCGCCCTCCATCTTGTTGAGACCGGTCTTCAAAATGTCCACTTGTCTTTCTGCTCTGCCATTGGACTGCTCTTCCTTCCTTGGTGACTGTTAGGATGTCTTTGACTGCGAAGCGTTTGCAGAAGTCTTTGAAAGCGCTCGAGACAAACTGAGGGCCATTGTCACTGACGATTGTCGCACATGGGCCCCAGCCTGCAAACATATCTTCAATCACCGCAATGGTTTTCTCAGATATGGTGTTTTTTCATCCTGATGATCTCGGGCCAGTTGCTGTAGGCATCAACTGCTACGAAGTAGAAATCGACCCTTGACCGGTCGGCAAAGTCAACGTGGATGCGTTGCCATGATCGGGCAGGCTTTGGCCAAGGGTGTAGCTCTTCCTTTCTTGGTGACTTGGAATTGACGGCACAACTGTGGCAGTGCTGTACGAAAGCTTGAACTTGATAGCAGTATCCAGGCCAGTAGCAATGTTCACGCATGAGTGCCTGCATGCGAGTGGTACCTGGATGACCTTGGTGGAGTTCTTCGAGAACTCGTCTGCGTAGCTTTGGAGGGATAACAGGGAGATCTTTGAGGAAAAAACAATTTGAGAGAACTTGCAGTTCGTGCCGGAGAGTGAAGTATTCAGCAGCCTCAAGATCGCCAGCTTGTTTCTTTTTCTGCGGCCAGCTTGACTTGACCCTCTGGAGATGAACACATTCCGAAGTGGCTTGTTGGAGATCGTTTAGCGATATTGGCAATTCCTTGAGACTGTTCAGAGCCGCGCTGTCATGGGGTGCCTTTGACTGGATAGTCTCTGAGTATTCCCGGATGGAGGCGATGAGGACATCCTCAAGACCAGGTTTTACTTGTCCATCAATGAGCCGCAATATGAAATCAGCATAGGCAAAATTCTCTCCTTGGATGTAGTTAATTTTAAAGTCGTAACCCATAAGGGTGAGAGCATACCTCCTGAGTCGATTGGCTGTGTGGATTGGAACGCTTGTCTTGCTGCCAAAGATTTTCAAAAGCGGTTTATGGTCGGTTTGAAGTTCGAACGAGCAGCCATAAAGGTAAGCGTGGAACTTTTTTACCGCGTAGACAAGGGCAAGTGCTTCACGTTCCACTTGTGGGTAGTTCTTCTCTGCTTCGTTGAATGATGCAGCTGCATGAGCGATTGGATGTAGAGTTCCGTCATTCAGACGATGAAGAACGATTGCACTGTTTCCGTAACTAGAGGCATCTGCTGCAACAACGCGTGGCAGTTTCTCATCGTAGTGGGTTAAGGCGAGGTTTGAATGAAGAGCTTGCTTGAGTTTGGTGAAGGCCCTAACACGCTCTTGCGGACGTCTTATGTCATTTAAATGAGGTATGAGGATGCCATACCAATTGATAGCCCCCAAGAATGCACGAAGTTGAGAGACATCTGCTGGTTGTGGAATGTTTTTGACGGCTCGAAGTTTCTCTGGATCTGGGCTCACTCCTTTTGAGTTGATGATCCTGCCCAAAAATTTGATTTGTGGTTGTGCGAAGGTTCACTTGTTTATTGATAGAGTGAAGCCAGCCTCCTCAAGCCTGCTGAGAACAGAGTGCAAGCGTTTCTCGTGGTCTGTGGATCCCCAACCAGGCACGATTATATCATCTTGATATGCCATTGCGCCGATGCCTGCTAGTAATGAATCCAAGATTTGTTGGAAGTTGCCGGAAGCGGTCTTGACACCTGGTTGCATGCAATTTACTTGAAAGAGACCGACATGAGTGCTGATGTTTATGAAGCGTTTGGCCTCGGTATCTTATTCTATTTGCAGGTAAGCATTAGATAGGTCCAAGGTACTGAATGTATCTTTGCCTGTCAGGCCAGTGAAGATCGTTTCGGCTGTAGGAAGAGGATAATGGAATGTTTCTAGAGTACGATTCAGTCCCGTTGAGTAGTCAGCGGCAATGCGGATTTTTCCGTTCTTTTCTTGACGGCAACAATGGGAGAAGCAGATTTAGCGTAGTTAATCTGAGTAAGAATGCCTTCTTGTTCGAGTCGTCTGATCTCCTCCTCAATTGGTGTACGGGCACTAAAGGCTACAAGACGAGAACGGGTAAACGGAATGACTGCATCCTTTTTGAAGTTCAGAGAAAAGGTGGTCCGATTGCATTTTGCAAGCCTAGAAGAAAACAAATTTGTAAACTTGAGCCTCACCTTTTCGAGTGTGGGTTGATGAACGTCGGTGATGCCACAGCACATGGCAGAGATTGGTACGTCCCATAGTTTAAGGGCCTCCATCGTGTCATTGCCGAATAGGTTCAGTCCCTTCGTTGACACATAAACGTTAACGATTCCAACGGCGTTCTGAATTTCTACCATCGCTGAGAAGACTCCTTTGACTTTGACTTCTTGACCCGAAGTGCTGATCGCAATGGATTCCGTCGGCATTAGCTTGGGTTGACCGATCTTTTTCCAGTTTCCAATGGAGATCATAGTCCAGTCAGCTCCTGTGTCATGTTTCAGCTGGACTGTTGTACCATTGATCTTTGGCTTGACATATTTGCGTGCAAATTTCTTGCACAAGATTTCGTCGGCCTGGGGATACTGAAAACGTCGTCTTTCTATGAAGCGTTTGTCGGACTCGCAGAAGCCTGCTTTGTGTCCTTTTGTGTTGCATTTGTTGCAGGTGATGTCCCTGAAGGAGCAGAACTTGACCCAATGGTGACTGCCGCAGAAAGGACATTTGGGAGTTGGTCTCTGTTGCGAAATGGAATCTTTTTTGATCGCCATAACCTCTTGGTTGGTTGATTGGTGGATTGCCACTGTTTTATTGACAAAGTCGAGATTTGCCAGACGACAAGCAAGGTCTGCAAAAGCGTCGACATTATCAACCTTGAAAGCTGATAATGAAAAAAACCGCCTACATAAAAACCCCATCTTCAATGGCTGATGTACTACTTCGGTGATTTATTTATTTTCAACTTGTTTATATTGAGTTATGACGTATGCTCAAAATATTTCCAAAAAGCGTCGAACTTTCCAATAATAGGAATAATATTAGCAAATTAGTTAATTTTCGTGAATAATAATATTATTAATAATTAAAATAAGAGGAGTAATAATTGCAAAATAGTAAATTTTCGTTAATAATATTTTCATATACAAAGCGTCGAACTTTCCAATAATAGGAATAATATTAGCAAATTAGTTAAGTTTCGTTAATAATAATACTATTAATAATTAAAATAAGAGGAATAATAATTACAAAATAGTAAATTGTCGTTAATAATAATTTACAACTTGTTTAAAATTAGGGAAAACTCGCCGGCTTTCTACTTCGAAGATTTATTTATTTTCAACTTGTCTATATTTAGCGATGACGTACGATGCATTATATATATCCGCAAAGCGTAGAACTTTCGCGGCTAATAACTTTTTATTTAAACATTTTAACAAAAAAGTGCCTTAACAAACCTTGTTTAGCGTCTCATAATCTATCAACGTGAGTTTTTTCAGACCTGCAGATGGTAATCGGGTGACATAATGCACACATCATTGCGCTTTTATGTTAGGAACCAGCACTTGACGCACGCTTCGCGCGCGAAGCGTGTGAGTTTTTACATATTAATAGTAAAGGTAGTCGCACTCAAATAGCACTCTAAGCTCAAAAACAACACCAATGCGCTTATATAGTAATAACTTTACGCACGCTTCGCAAGCACAGCATGTGACTATTTCAGCCAGTAGTAGATGATTTTTCACTTTAAAACGTTTTGGAATAGTCTTCTAATTGATTGGATGATGTTGGAAAAACTGCCTACGAAAAAAACCTTAAATGGGCGATATTGGAAAAAATAGCCTACGAAAAAAAACACATTTATTGTGTGATAGGGAAAAAACCGAATACGAAAAAAACACATTTATTGTGTAATAGTGAAAAAACCGAATACGAAAAACACAATATTTATTGGATGTTATCGGGAAAAACAGCCTACGAAAAAAACATTTATTGGGCGATCGTGAAAAAACCGCCTATGAAAAACACAATAGTAAATGGATAGTATCGAAAACAGCAGCCTACGAAAAAAACAACGTAATTTGGGTGATAGGGAAAAAAGCCTAAGAATAAAACCCAACCTTTAATGGCTGATAATGTAAAAAATCCCAACATTCATTGGCTGATATTGGGAAAACCCGCGATGTACTACTTCGGTGATTTATTTATTTTCAACTTGTTTATATTGAGTTATGAGGTATGCTCAAAATATATTCGCAAAGCGTCGAACTTTCCAATAATAGGAATATTATTAGCAAATTAGTTAATAATTCTAAATAATAATATTATTAATAATTAAAATAAGAGGAATAATAATTAAAAAATAAAAAAAATGTCGTTAATAATATTTTTATTAAATATATCCGCAAAGCGTCGAACTTTCCAATAATAGGAATAATATTAGCAAAATAGTTAATCTTCGGTAATAATAATTTCACTAAATATATCGGCAAAGCGTCGATCTTTCCAATAATCGGAATAATATTAGCAAAATAGTTAATTTTCGTTAATAATAATAATTAAAATAAGAGGAATAATAATTGCAAAATAGTAAATTGTCGTTAATAATAATTTACAACTTGTTTAAAATTGGGAAAACCCCGCCGACTACTACTTCGGTGATTTAATTATTTTCAACTTGTTTATATTCAGCGATGACGTACGATGCATTATATATATCCGCAAAGCGTAGAACTTTCGCGGCTAATAACTTTTTATTTTAACATTTTAACAAAAAAGTGCCCTAACAAACCGTGTTCAGCGTCTCATAATCTATCAACGTGAGTTTTTTCAGACCTGTAGATGCTAATCGGGTGACATAATACATAATACATCATTGCGCTTTTATGTTAGGAACCAGCAGTTGACGCACGCTTCGCGCGCGAAGCGTGTGAGTTTTTACATATTAATAGTAAAGGTAGTCGCAATCAAATCGCACTTTAAGCTCAAAAACAACACCTATGCGCTATTATAGTAATAACTTTACGCACGCTTCGCAAGCGAAACGTGTGACTATTATAGCCAGTTGCATATGAACACGTTTTATAAAATAGTAAATTGTCGTTAATAATAATAATTTACAACTTGTTTAAAATTGGGAAAAACCCGCCGACTACTACTTCGGTGATTTATTTATTTTCAACTTGTTTATATTGAATTATGGCGTATTCCAATATAATAGGAATAATAGTTAATCTTCGTTATTAATAATAATTAAAATAAGAGGAATAATAATTGCAAAATAGTAAATTGTCGTTAATAATAATTTACATAAATAAAAAACCCGCCGACTACTACTTCGGTGATTTATTTATTTTCAACTTGTCTATATTTAGCGATGACGTACGATGCTATATATATCCGCAAAGCCACAAAGCGTCCAACTTTCCAATAATAGGAATAATATTAGCAAATTAGTTAATTTTCGTAATTAATAATATTATTAATAATTAAAATAAGAGGAATAATAATAACAAAATAGAAAAATGTCGTTAATAATAATTTCATTAAATATTTCCGCAAAGCGTCGAACTTTCCAATAATAGAAATAATATTAGCAAAATAGTTAATCTTCGTTATTAATAATAATTAAAATAAGAGGAATAATAATTGCAAAATAGTAAATTGTCGTTAATAATAATTTACATAAATAAAAAACCCGCCGACTACTACTTCGGTGATTTATTTATTTTCAACTTGTCTATATTTAGCGATGACGAACGATGCTATATTTATCCGCAAAGCGTTAGACTTTCGCGGCTAATAACTTTTTATTTAAACAATTTAACAAAAAAGTGCCCTAACAAACCTTGTTCAGCGTCTCATAATCTATCAACGTGAGTTTTTTCAGACCTGTAGATGCTAATCGGGTGACATATTACATCATTGCGCTTTTATAGTAGGAACCAGCACTTGACGCACGCTTCGGGCGCAAGGCGTGTGAGTTTTTTCAGCTAGTCGCAGATGATTTTTCGCTTGGTAACGTTTTGGAATGGTCTTCTCTTTGAATGAAAAAATTTGAAAAAACTGCCTACGAAAAAAACAACCTTTAATGGCCGATATTGAAAAAACCGCCTACGAATAAAACCACCTCTATTTATTTTTAACTTGTTTATAATGTGTGATGACGTAATCTTAAAATTATTGGAAAAACCCGCCTTCGGTGATTTGTTTATTTTCTACTTGTTTATATTTTGTTATGACGTAATCTCAAAATTTTTGGGAAAACCTGCTTCGGTGATTTATTTATTTTCAACTTGTTTATATTCAACGATGACGTACGATGCATTATATATATCCGCAAAGCGGTAAACTTACGCGGCTAATAACTTTTTATTTAAACATTTGAACAAAAAAGTGCAATAACAAACCGTGTTCAGCGTCTCATAATTTATCAACGTGAGTTTTTTCAGACCTGCAGATGCTAATCGGGTGACATTATACATAATACATAATACATCATTGCGCTTTTATGTTAGGACCAGCACTTGACGCACGCTTCGCGCGCGTGTGAGTTTTTACATATTAATAGTAAAATTAGTCGCACTCAAATCGCACTCTAAGCTAAACAATAACACCTATGCGCTATTATAGTAATAACTTTACGCACGCTTCGCAAGCGAAGCGTGTGACTATTATAGCCAGTTGCATATGAACACGTTTTATAAAATAGTAAATTGTTTTTAATAATAATAATTTACAACTTGTTTAAAATTGGGAAAACCCGACGACTACTACTTCGGTGATTTATTTATTTTCAACTTGTTTATATTGAGTTATGGCGTATGCTCAAAATATAGCGTCGAACTTTCCAATAATAGGAATAATATTAGCAAATTAGTTAATTTTCGTAATTAATAATATTATTAATAATTAAAATAAAAGGAATAATAATTACAAAATAGAAAAATGTCGTTAATAATAATTTCATTAAATATTTCTGCAAATCGTCGAACTTTCCAATGATAGAAATAATATTAGCAAAATAGTTAATCTTCGTTATTAATAATAATTAAAATAAGAGGAATAATAATTGCAAAATAGTAAATTGTCGTTAATAATAATTTACAACTTGTTTAAAATTGGGAAAAACCCGCCAACTACTATTTCGGTGATTTATTTATTTTCAACTTTTTTATATTTAGCGATGACGTACGATGCCATATATATCCATGTACGATGCATTATATATATCCGCAAAGCGTTAAACTTTCGCGGCTAATAACTTTTTATTTAAACAATTTAACAAAAAAGTGCCCTAACAAACCTTGTTCAGCGTCTCATAATCTCTCAACGTGAGTTTTTTCAGACCTGCAGATGTTAATCGGGTGACATACACCATTGCGCTTTTATAGTAGGGAACCAGCACTTGACGCTCGCTTCGCTCGCGAAACGTGTGTTTTTCTTATTAATAGTAAAGGTAGTCGCACTCAAATAGCACTCTAAGCTCAAAAACACCAATGCGCTTATATAGTGATAACTTTACGCACGCTTCGCAAGCGAAGCATGTGACTATTTCAGCCAGTAGCAGATGATTTTTCACTTCAAAACGTTTTCGAATGGTCTTCTAATTGATTGGATGATGTTGGAAAAACTGCCTACGAATAAAACCTTAAATGGGCGATATTGGAAAAAATAGCCTACGAAAAAACCACATTTCTTGTGTGATAGTGAAAAAACCGAATACGAAAAACACAATATTTATTGGATGTGATCGGGAAAAACAGCCTACGAGAAAAACAACATTATTGGGTGATAGTGAAAAATCCGCCTACGAAAAACACAATATTAAATGCATAGTATTAAAAAAAAATCAGCCTACGGAAAAAACAACATATTTTGGGTGATAGAGAAAAAAAAGCGTAAGAAAAAACCCAACCTTTAATTGCTGATAATGAAAAAACCCCCTACAAAAAAACCCAACCTTCAATGGCTGATATTGGGAAAACCCGCCGATGTACTACTTCGGTGATTTATTTATTTTCAACATGTTTATATTGAGTTTAGTTATTTATTTATTCGTGTTTTAAGAGAAAACCTGACAGAACGCAGGAAATCATAAACAAATGAGCAAAAATAAAACAAAAAAACAAGAAATTAAAAGAGAGACTATAACGAACATACAATATTCCGCTAATTAAATGACTAGCAATAGTTAATTTTCGACAATAATAATAATAATAGAGTAGAAAGAAGTTGGGTTAGGAAGAATCATAGAAGAGCATTCTAATAATAAAGTTACAAGCAAAATTAGCAGAGTGATGTTGCATAGAAGGGAGTACAAAATCATGTTTCTTCTTGCGAAGATTATGACCATGATTTATCATTGGTGGCAGAAGTTTAGAGAGGACATGATCCGGATTGGATATTATAGAAAACAAGTAAATTAAAAACGAATTTTTAAAACCCAATGCTTTTATATGTAATTAAAACACAAATTTTGCAATCTATTTTTCTTATATTACTCTTTTATTTTATATTAAAGTCGAAATATCTTAATTATATCGAAATATCGAAATTAATTAAAATTAACTAAATTAATTGACTTATTGTAAAACTAATAATTGAATATTGCATTGTCTTCTATTTTGAGCATGTATGCAAAATTTGAAAAAAATCTATCATCAGGAAGTGACTCAAAAATTGATTGCAAGATTTGAAACAGACAGAGAAACAAACAGACAGACAGAGAAACAAACAGACAGACAGAGAAACAAACAGACAGACAGAGAAACAAACAGACAGACAGAGAAACAAACAAAGACGACGAGTAGATAAAAGCATTGGTAAAAACAGGTTTCGATCAGCTTTTAAACACAGGTCAGCAATCGTCGAATGGTTTGATGGACAGAAACCGGCACGCTTTGATCTCCGCAAAAACCTCTCCAATCTTTCTTTTTCCGACTCTCTTAGGAAACCCCACCAAACAGGTGAGCAATAGAGAATTTTGGCCAGTGTAGACGCCGTGAAGACTATCTGAAGCAATTCCTTAGTTAACCCATGCGATTTCAGTATTCGCAGGGCATGGAGAGACTAGGCGCTCGAGTTTATTATTTCACTGATATGATCGTCGAAGGTAAGATCTTCCTTCACCACGATACCAAGAATTTGTATGACTTTAACTCTTGGTATATCCGGAAGTACAGGAACCATCACCCGACTGTTCTTTCTGAAAAAAATTATCTCAGTCGACTTCTTCCTGTTGAGTTGAAGATTATTTACGAACGACCAGCGATTGATCCATGCAAGCTCGATTTCACAGCTGTTTGAGTTTTCCGCTGGAATGATTAAATATGTGTCATCAGCATATTTGTTCATTACATTTCCTGGAGTTTCAGGCCGCAAGTCTGAGGCTGTGATGAGATATGCAGCAGGACCAATCACAGATCCCTGGATGACTCCAGCATTGATGCAGGCAGGATTAGAAGTTTCTCCATTGAAAGTAGTCCGGTGAGTTCGATCATGGAGGAAATCAATAATCCAGTTAACTATATTGTGAGGTATGTCTAAAAGTGACAATTTCTCAACCAGCGATGAGTGGCGGACTGTATCAAAAGCTTTGCTAAAGTCCAAAGCAATGACACGAACATAGGGTTGAGTTTCTAACATAGCAGTAATGATATTCAAAATATCAATTAACGCACTTGCAGTCGACCCCGATGGGCGGAAACCATGTTGGTCCGAGAAGTACAGAGGATTGGGAGGACAAGAGAGAGCCGGGTAAATAAAAATTTTTACTACTATTTTTTCAAGTATCCTGGAGAGTACCGGTATTACTGAGATTGGTCTGTAATCTGGTGGATTGGCAGGCTGGGCAACCTTTGGCACAGGAATAATGTTTGATTGCTTCCACTGCGTCGGAAAAGTTGGACTTTCCAAAGAGACAGTGAAGAGCCGAGAAAGGGGAGCTGCAAAAACCGGTGCTCCTAGCCTTAAGAACCATGATGGAAATCTATCTAGTCCAATCGCTGTGTACTTTAATCGAACTAAAAGCCTAAAGACCTGCTGTTCACTTACATAAGAGTGTTTTGGGAGTACATCAGTTAGTTTTTTCTTGGGTTTTCTATAGTTGTTGTCTGTTGAAATTTTTGAGTAGTGCATGTTCAAGACATCAGATGTCACCCCAGTGGGAACTTCACAAGTTACCTTTTTGTTGGTAATAGATCGTACATTTTTCCAAATGGATTTACTACCATCTTTTTTCTCCAATTTACTTAATTTTATCTAGTTTTGCTTGATGACTAGCTTGGCTATTTTGGCAGCAACGGAGTTTGTCTCTTCAATACGCCCTTTACGCATCAAGGCATTTTTTCTTCGGAGTTCTAGTTTGATCTCTGGTGTCACGAAACTAGGATCAGCATTGCATATTGTGACAGTTCTTTCCGGGTAAAACTGGCTTAAAAGGGCTATTGTTTTTTCATAAAATACATCATAAACAGTTTGTGGATCATCTGAAACCGAATCAAAATAGTTAGATTCCAGTTGTTGGATATAATTCAAGAAAGAAGCATTTTGGCCTGGAGTCTTTTTCCTGAAAATACATTTTCTACGAGTCTTTTGCGAGCAAATAGTTATGATGCCATCATGAGCAAGAACTGCAAGGTGATCACTTTTGACAACTGGATTAACTACAGACACACGTCTATAACAATCCTCTGAGACTAATATATGATCCAGTTGATTTTTTTTCCTTGTAGCAGCATGGACAATGTTAATCAATCCAGTTATTTTGGTGATTACTTCAGGATCAAGACCATTGAAATCTCCAGCAAGGACCAGTAGAGCTCCCGGCGAAACCAACAATAAGCGTTCGACTGAAAATTCTATTTGATTCACGAGTTCCTTTGTTTTATAGATTGGATTAGGCGGATGGTAGAGAGCTCCAACGATGACTTCTCGGCAACCACTTCCTGAGACTTTAACCCAGAGTAGCTCATGGTCTCGGTTCCCCTCAAATTCTGATTTATATGTTATTGTTGAATAAACGTTTTTTACATAGATGGCCACTCCACCACCCCTTTGAGCAATTCTGTCGCGGCGAAAACAGCAGTAACCGTCTATGAGAGAAAAATTGGGAGTGTGCTTACTTTGCTTCAAGTGTGTTTCCGTAATAACAGCAATATCTACGGAAGAGCTTATAAAGTCCACAGCTAAATGTTCGATGGCATGCGGTTTTGCAATTGATTGTGCATTCAAAACATAGAGTGCATGAGGCCTATTAATCGCCGATGTCTTGAGGCCGAGTGTATTTTTATTATTATTGTTCATCAGCTGTTGATGAATGACTGGTATGTTTTTAATATCTTCAGCAGCCAGGCCCTCGAAACTTTCATTCCTCGGAGCTGCGTTTCGCATTCTTCTAAGCCTGACTCTTTCTCCATAACGCGACCCTCTGTATCTTATTCTTAGAAGACCGGCATCAATGATGTTACAAAGTTCAACGTAGCTAGGCTTTCTTCGCAATCTATACAACTCTGATCTTGAATAAGAAAAAGTCAACGGCATAATTACGCCTGATTACGCCGCTTCAATGCAAATCTAAAAAACACAATTAGTGAACGGCATCATTAAACGCACGAATTTTTCTATGATACGAAGATTAGGACTGTTACGACGATATTGTTCGAAAAATGTTTTTAAAAATACTTTAGTTACTTCGATTGTTAAAGGAATTATTAGAATATATCCGCAAAGCGTCCAACTTTCTAATAATAGGAATAATATTAGCAAATTAGTTAATTTTCGTAAATAATAATATAATTAATTAAAATAAGAGGAATAATAATTGCAAAATAGTAAAATGTCGTTAATAATAATTTCATTAAATATATCCGCAAAGCGTAGAACTTTCCAATAATAGGAATAATATTAGCAAATTAGTTAATTTTCGTTATTAATAATTAAAATAAGAAAAATAATAATTGCAAAATGGTAAATTGTCGTTAATAATAATTTACAACTTGTTTAAAATTGGGAAAATCCCGCCGACTATTACTTCGGTGATTTATTTATTTTCAACTTTATATTGAGTTATGAGGTATGCTCAAAATATATTCGCAAAGCGTCGAACTTTCCAATAATAGGATTAGCAAATTAGTTAATAATGCTAAATAATAATATTATTAATAATTAAAATATGAGGAATAATAATTAAAAAATAAAAAAAATGTCGTTAATAATATTTTTATTAAATATATCCGCAAAGCGTCGAACTTTCCAATAATAGGAATAATATTAGCAAAATAGTAAATCTTCGTTAATAATAATTTCACTAAATATATCCGCAAAGCGTCGATCTTTCAATAATCGGAATAATATTAGCAAAATAGTTAATCTTCGTTAATAATAATAATTAAAATAAGAGGAATAATAATTGCAAAATAGTAAATTGTTGTTAATAATAATTTACAACTTGTTTAAAATTGGGAAAACCCCGCCGACTACTACTTCGGTGATTTAATTATTTTCAACTTGTTTATATTCAGCGATGACGTACGATGCATTATATATATCCGCAAAGCGTAGAACTTTCGCGGCTAATAACTTTTTATTTAAACATTTTAACAAAAAAGTGCCCTAACAAACCGTGTTCAGCGTCTCATAATCTATAAACGTGAGTTTTTTCAGACCTGCAGATGCTAATCGGGTGACATAATACATAATACATATTACATCATTGCGCTTTTATGTTAGGAATCAGCACTTGACGCACGCTTCGCGCGCGAAGCGTGTGAGTTTTTTAGCTAGTCGCAAATGCTTTTTCACTTGGAAATGTTGCGGAATGGTCTTCACTTTGAATGGCTAAATTTGAAAAAACTGCCTACGAAAAAAACAACCTTTATTGGATGATATTGGAAAAACCGCCTACAAATAAAACCACCTTTATTTATTTTCAACTTGTTTATAATGTGTGATGACGTAATCTCAAAATTATAGGAAAAACACGCCTTCGGTGATTTGTTTATTTTCAACTTCTTTAAATTGTTTGATGACGTAATCTCAAAATTTTTGGGAAAACCCGCCTTCGGTGATTTGTTTATTTTCAACTCGTTTTTAAATTGAAAGATGACGTACGATGCCTTATATGTATCCGCATAGCGTTAAACGTTTGCGGCTAATAACTTGTTATTTAAACACTTTAGTAAAAAAGTGCCCTAACAAACCGTGTTCAGCGTCTCATAATCTATCAACGTGAGTTTTTTCAGACCTGCAGATGCTAATCGGGTGACATACATAATACATATTACATCATTGCGCTTTTATTAAATAACACTTGAAGCGTGCGAGTTTTTACATATTAATAGTAAAGGTAGTCGCACTCAAATCGCACTTTAAGCTAAAAAAAAACAACAATGCGTTATTATAGTAATAACTTTACGCACGCTTCGCAAGCGAAGCGTGTGACTATTATAGCCAGTAGGTGATGAATTTTCACTTGAACACGTTTTGGAATGGTCTTCTCTTTGATTGGATGATTTTAGAAAATCGGCCTACAAGAAACCCAAGTTTAATGGGTGATGGTGAGAAAGACGCATACGAAAAAAACCTATATTGGATGTATTTGGAAATAACAGCTAACGAAAAACACAATATTTATTGATTGGTATCGGAAAAACAGCCTACGAAAAATAAACAAACTGTAATGGCTAATATAGAAAAAAAACTCCTACGGAAAAAACCCTTTTTTGGGCAATATTTGAAAACATCCTACGAAAAAACCTATCCTTTAATGTCTGATAATGAGAAAAACGCCTATAAAAAAACCCAACCTTCATTGACTGATTTTGGGAAAACCCGCTGGTGATTTATTTATTTTCAACTTGGTTATATTGAGTTATGACGTATGCTCAAAATATATCCGCAAAGCGTCGAACTTTCCAATAATAGGAATAATATTAGCAATTATTACAATAAGAGGAATAATAATTGCCCAATAGTAAAATGTCGTTAATAATAATTTCATTAAATGTATCCGCAAAGCGTCGAACTTTCCAATAATAGGAATAATATTAGCAAATTAGTTAATTTTCGTAAATAATAATATTATTAATAATTAAAATAAGAGTATTAATAATTGCAAAATAGAAAAATGTCGTTAATAATAATTTCATTAATTGTATCCGCAAAGCGTAGAACTTTCCAATAATAGGAATAATATTAGCAAATTAGTTAATTTTCTTTAATAATAATATTATAAATAATTTAATTAAGAGGAATATTAATTGTAAATTAGTGAATTGTTGTTAATATTAATTATATTGTTTGATTACGTACGCTCAATGTGGGGAAAACCCGCCGACTACTACTTCGGTGATTTATTTATGTTCAACTTGTTTATATTCAGCGATGACGTACGATGCATTATATATATCCGCATAGCGTTGAACTTTCGCGGCTAATAACATTTTATTTAAACATTTTAACAAAAAAGTGCCCTAACAAACCTTGTTCAGCGTCTCATAATCTATAAACGTGAGTTTTTTCACACCTGCAGATGCTAATCGGGTGACATACATAATACATAATACATACATCATTGCGCTTTTATAGTAGGGACCAGCACTTGACGCACGCTTCGCGCGCGAAGCGTGTGAGTTTTTACATATTAGTCGCACTCAAACCGCACTCTAAGCACAAAAACAACACCAATGCGATAATATAGTAATAAATTAACACACGCTTCGCAAGCTTCGCGAAGCGTGTGACTAAAATAGTTAGTAGCAGATGATTTTTCACTTGGACACGTTTTGGAATGGTCTTCTATTTGATTGGATGATTTAGGAAAAAATGCCTACGTAAAAAAACCATGTTAATTGGGTGATAGTGAAAAAACCGCCTATGAAAAACACTGTTTATTTGATGATATACGGAAAAACAGCCGACGAAAAAAACAACATTTATTGGGTGATAGTGAAAAAACCGCCTACGAAATGAACAACATATTTTGGGTGATAGTGAAAAAAAAGCCTAAGAAACAACCCAACTTTTAATGGCTGATAATGAAAAAAAACGCCTACAAAAAACCCAATCTTCAATGGCTGATATTGGGAAAACCCGCCGATGTACTACTTCGGTGATTTATTTATTTTTAACTTGTTTATACTGAATTATGACGTATACTCAAAATATATTCGCAAAGCGTCGAACTTTCCAATATTAGGAATATTATTAGCAAATTAGTTAATATTCCTAAATAATAATATTAATAATTAAAATAAGAGGAATAATAATTAAAAAATAGAAAAATGTCGTTAATAATAATTTCAATAAATATATCCGCAATGCGTCGAACTTTCCAATAATAGGAATAATATTAGCAACATAGTTAATCTTTGTTAATAATAATTAATAATTAAAATAAGAATAATAATAATTGCAAAATAGTAAATTGTCGTTAATAATAATTTACAACTTGTTTAAAATTGGGGAAAACCCGCCGACTACTACTTCGGTGATTTATTTATTTTCAACTTGTTTATATTGAAAGATGACGTACGATGCATTATATATATCCGCAAAGCGTTAAACTTTCGCGGCTAATAACTTTTTATTTAAACATTTTAACAAAAAAGTGCCCTAACAAACCTTGTTCAGCGTCTCATAATCTATCAACGTGAGTTTTTTTCAGACCTGTAGATGCTAATCGGGTGACATAATACATAATACATCATTGCGCTTTTATAGTAGGGAACCAGCACTTGACGCAGGCTTCGCGCGCGAAGCGTGTGAGGTTTTAAATATTAATAGTAAAGGTAGTCGCACTCAAAGCTCATAAACACCGATGCGCTATTATAGTAATAACTTCGCAAGCGAAGCGTGTGACTATTTTAGCCAGTAGCAGATGATTTTTCACTTGAACACGTTTTAGAATGGTCTTATCTTTGAATGGATGAATTTAGAAGAACTGCCTACGAAAAAAAAACTTTTAATGGGCGATATTGGATAAAACAGCCTACGAAAAAACCAACATTTATTGGGAGATAGTAAAAAACTGACTACGACAAAAACCTATATTGGATGTTTTTGAAATAACCGACTACGAAAAACTCAATATTTATTGGATGGTATTGTAAAAAACAGCCTACGAAAAAACAGCCTACGAGTTTGTTCAGACCTGCAGATGGTAATCGGGTGACATAATACATATTACATAATACATACATCATTGCGCTTTTATGTTAGGAACCAGCACTTGACGCACGCTTCGCGCGCGTGTGAGTTTTTACATATTAATAATAAAATTAGTCGCACTCAAATCGCACTCTAAGCCAAGCTCAAAAACAACACCTATGCGCTATTAACTATTATATTAATAATTTACGCACGCTTTGCAAGCGAAGCGTGTGACTATTATAGCCAGTTGCATATGAACACGTTTTATAAAATAGTAAATTGTCGTTAATAATAATAATTTACAACTTGTTTGAAATTGGGAAAAACCCGCCGACTACTACTTCGGTGATTTATTTATTTTCAACTTGTTTATATTGAGTTATGGCGTATTCCAATAATAGGAATAATATTAGCAAATTAGTTAATTTTCGTAATTAATAATATTATTAATAATTAAAATAAAAGGAATAATAATAACAAAATAGAAAAATGTCGTTAATAATAATTTCATTAAATATTTCCGCAAAGCCTCGAACTTTCCAATAATAGAAATAATATTAGCAAAATAGTTAATCTTCGTTATTAATAATAATTAAAATAAGAGGAATAATAATTGCAAATTAGTAAATTGTCGTTAATAATAATTTAAATAAATAAAAAACCCGCCGACTACTACTTCGGTGATTGATTTATTTTCAACTTGTCTATATTTAGCGATGACGTACGATGCTATATATATCCGCAAAGCCACAAAGCGTCCAACTTTCCAATAATAAGAATAATATTAGCAAATTAGTTAATTTTCGTAATTAATAATATTATTAATAATTAAAATAAGAGGAATAATAATTACAAAATAGAAAAATGTCGTTAATAATAATTTCATTAAATATTTCCGCAAAGCTTCGAACTTTCCAATAATAGAAATAATATTAGCAAAATATTATTAATATTTATTAATAATTAAAATAAGAGGAATAATAATTGCAAAATAGTAAATTGTCGTTAATAATAATTTAAATAAATAAAAACCCGCCGACTACTACTTCGGTGATTTATTTATTTTCAACTTGTCTATATTTAGCGATGACGAACGATGCTATATTTATCCGCAAAGCGTTAGACTTTCGCGGCTAATAACTTTTTATTTAAACAATTTAACAAAAAAGTGCCCTAACAAACCTTGTTCAGCGTCTCATAATCTATCAACGTGAGTTTTTTCAGACCTGCAGATGCTAATCGGGTGACATAATACATACATAATACATAATACATCATTGCGCTTTTATGTTAGGGACCAGCAGATGACGCACGCTTCGCGCGCGAAGCGTGTGAGTTTTTACATATATATAGTAAAGGTAGTCGCAATCAAATCGCACTTTAAGCTCAAAAACAACACCTATGCGCTATTATAGTAATAACTTTACGCACGCTTCGCAAGCGAAGCGTGTGACTATTATAGCCAGTTGCATATGAACACGTTTTATAAAATAGTAAATTGTCGTTAATAATATTAATTTAAAACTTCTTTAAAATTGGGAAAAACTCGCCGACTACTACTTCGGTGATTTATTTATTTTCAACTTGTTTATATTGAGTTATGGCGTATTCCAATATAATAGGAATAATATTAGAAAATTAGTTAATTTGCGTAATTAATAATATTATTAATAATTAAAATAAGAGGAATAATAATAACAAAATAGAAAATGTCGTTAATAATGATTTCATTAAATATTTCCGCAAAGCGTCGAACTTTCCAATAATAGAAATAATATTAGCAAAATAGTTAATCTTCGTTATTAATAATAATTAAAATAAGAGGAATAATAATTGCAAAATAGTAAAATATCGTTAATAATAATTTCATTAAATGTATCCGCAAAGCGTCGAACTTTCCAATAATAGGAATAATATTAGCAAATTAGTTAGTTTTCGTAAATAATAATATTATTATTATTAATTAAAATAAGAGGAATAATAATTGCAAAATAGTAAAATGTCGTTAATAATAATTTCATTAAATGTATCCGCAAAGCGTAAACTTTCCAATAATAGGAATAATATTTTTTTTATTTATTTTTTTTTTGATATTTTAAATTTATTTTTTATTTTTTTTTTTTCACAAATTTATTTCTAAAAAAAAATCACAATTTCGACAATAAAACAAATAAGGGGCAACAGAAAAAGAACAAATGTTCCTGCGAGACTGTAACCCTGTACATAAAATTGTAAAAAAGTAAAAATTTACAAAAGAGCAAATATCTTCACTGAATTGGTATGAAGTCTTTCAAAGTCTTGTGCAGCAGGTAGTTTTTCAGAGAAGCCTTAAATGAGCTGAGAGAACTTTTGTTGATGTCATGCGGCAGAGAATTCCAGATCTTAGGACCAACAAATTTTATCGAGTGCATTCCAAGTGTCGAGCGGATCAATCCTGAACGGAAACAGTGTTTAGAACGCACAAAATGGTTGTGAACTTCTTCTGCTTTATAAAGGTGACTCGTTGAATATTGGGGTGAAAGATCATGTGCATACTTGTAAATTGCTGATTGATATAGACAGACTTGATCAATTGTCAACAAATGGTTGTTTATCCGAGTGGTTTTGGTTGAATGACTCCTGGGCAGGTGAAAAATTGCTCTAATAATACGTTTTTGTAGAATCATTATTTTTGTTATTCGACTTCTGTAGTTGATACACCATATAAAATTACAATAGTTAATGAAAGGATATATTAATAAAAAGTAGTGTCAGCAAAACCTTGCTAGGAAAAAACCACGAAAGACGATGAATTATACCTGAATGCAGGGAAACTTTTTTGAAAACATAGTTTACATGATGAGCCCATGTTAAGTGTTGATCAACGTAGACTCCTAAAAATTTTGCTACTGAAACATTATCTATTTTAGAGCCATCAACTGTTAGTTCTATGTTGTCTGGGGAAAACCTTTTACGAGGATTATGAAATACAATGTAGTTAGTTTTATCAGCATTGAGAGATAATTTATTGCATTTAAACCAAAAGGATAATTTATTCAGTTCAGTGTTTGTTTTTTGTATCAAATCAGGTAAAGATTTATCTGAAATGAAAGCAGTTGTGTCATCAGCAAATAGAAATTATTTAAAAAACAGAGAGCTACTGGAGAGATCATTAACGTAGATTATGAACAGAAGCGGCCCGAGTATAGATCCTTGGGGAACACCACAAGTAATAGATTTGAAACTGGACAATTCATTGTTAAATTGTACACATTGAGATCTCCCAGACAAATAATTTCTAAACCAGTTAAGCTCAGTCTGAGATATACCGTAGTGCTTTAGTTTTGCAATAATGATATTGTGATCAATAGTGTCAAAGGCTTTGGATAAGTCAAGGAAAATTGCAAGTGGTATTTCACTATGGTCGATTGAGTAAAGAATTTTATCTTGTAAGTTACTAACAGCCATATAAGTAGAGAAACCTGGACGAAAACCATACTGATGTTCATATAATAATAAATTTTTGTTGAAATAATTGTAGAGCTGTATATGAACAACTTTTTCAAAAAACTTGGAAAAAAATGGTAAAATAGAAATTGGACGGTAGTTAGAAGTTGATGATTTTTTTCCTGATTTGAATAACGGTATGACTTTTGCTAATTTTATTTGATAAGGAACAATACCGTTTGTAGTGAACAGTTAATGATACACGAAAGTACCACTGCTATGTGATCAATAGATAGAATAGCAAGGTGAGGGTCAATATCATCAACCCCAGAAGAATGAGAAATTTTAAGTTTTTTAGAAATATTAATTATATCTAAGTGAGTACAAGAGGAAAATTTAAATAATGTTGAGACCAAAGGTGGTAAAAATTGTTTATAAGAATCTCCATAATCAGGAATCTTGGATGCTAAATTAATTCCGATATCAGTAAAGTAGTTGTTAAACGCATCACTAATAATTAATTCGTCAGTTGTCAAGCAATCGTTGACAACAAATTTATCATGCAATTTATTATTTTTATGATTTCCGTTAATGAGTGAGTTAATTAAAGTCCAAGTTTTCTTGATGTTGTTTTTGTAAGAAGTAAATTTTTCAGCATAAAATTGTTTGATAGTTTTTTTCTTCAGAGATTTGAATATGTTTCTACTTTGAACAAATTTGACTTTATTTTCAAGGGTTGGCTCTTTAATGTAATTTTTGTAAAGTTTAGATTTTAATTTGCACCTATCAAGTAATTCCTGGTTCATCCAATCTTTTTTAAATTTTGGATTTGCTAAAGGAAAACTTGAAATAGGGAAAGATTCATTATAAACCTTATCATATAAGTTTATAAACATTGAGTAAGCTTTTTCAGGGTCGGCATTTTCGCAAGCTTGAAATACACAGGACCAGTTTGTATTTTGCAACAAATTGAGAAAATGTAATTTGTTTGCAGGCTTTGTAGCTCTTCTGTTTATAGATTTTTTGGCATAGATTTTTGTTGTACGTTTCATTGTTATGATTATGGGAAGGTGATCCGATAAGTCGTAGTAGTTTATTGATGAAGAAATATTGCAGAGTGGCTCATTTGTAAAAATATTGTCTATTAAAGATTTCGATTCGGGAGTTATTCTTGTAGGTTTGGTGATTGTTGGTAGTATGTGGTAAGAAGATAAGAGATTAAAAAAATCATTTGAGATGTGACCAGGGTCATCAATTTTAAGCAAATCAATATTAAAATCACCTAGTAGAAACAAAAACCTGTGTGACATAAGAAAATCATTTAGTAAAGTATGAAGTTCGTCTAGAAAACATGAGATATTAGAGCTTGGCGGGCGGTAGATAATACAATAGGTGTAGGTTTTATGAAGGTGTGTAACTTTTATTACCAGGAACTCAAAAGAGAAGGCTGAAAAATCTACTTCAACAACTTCGTAAGATAAATGAGATTTGACAAGAAGACCAACACCTCCACCTCTTCCTTCCTTACGGTTCTTGAAAACAAAGTTGTAGTTAGGAAATATAACTAAATTTGCTTTAGCATCATTGAGCCAAGTTTTAATTATGCCAATAATATCGGGGAAGCAAAAGTGAAGAAAGGTATCAAGTTCTGAAGTTTTGTTGTTTAAACTACGGCAGTTAATGTGAAGGAGTGATAGTATAGAGTTGGACAAAAATTTTGAGATGTTGTCTAGAGTTTCATAAAAGGTGTCTATAGATGCAGGGCTGGCTGAAGAAGATGTGTCAAGTTCGACAATCATTATGAGGTTGAGGATGCATTTTTCTGTTGTGCTTCTGGAGAACGAGGTTTGAATTCCCATTCCCGTAGGATAATACCAGTTGGCCATATGTCTGGATTGCATAGCTTAACAACATCGTTCTCTTCAATGCAAATCCTGAAAGCAGTAGATTCTTGGCTGATGTTGACTTTATCGTTTTCAGTTTTTCTGAATAGCGGATAGCAGTAAATGACTTGAATGCCATTGGCCGATAGATGATCAGTTATAGCCTCCTTAAGACATTTGCTAACATTTCCAAGATGGTACGTCTTTTTCTTAACTATTGTTTTGCTGGCTTTTAAAGAAGAATCACACGTTTTTCTTCCTACTATTTTCATAGGTATTTTGTCGGTAATGCATGGATGAATATCAGTTAGGTTTTTTTCCCCTCTATTCTTCAGTTTTTGGTTACTAACAATGAGAAATTCATTTTCGTTTTTGATCATTTCTAAGTTGCTCCTTTCTCTAACTAAGTCTGACCATAAGAGAGGAGAACAGTTGTTTGCGTTTTTTGTCGACAATTGAGTAAATCCATCATTCGATTCAGCCTCGTGTCTTTTACTCAGATTGGTGGACACGTAAGCAAATTGCTGTTCAGTTTGGAGTTTTTTTATATTAAGCTCAATTGAGTCTATTCTTTCATTTATCTTATAGAATGAATTTTTATCTTGCTCAAATTTCAGCATCGGAAGCCTATCAAAGTTTACGGCACTATAGATAGGCATATCTTTTTCCAAATTGTTATCAAAAATAAATTTGACTATTTCGAAAATTCCTTTTAGTTTGTCACTTTTACTCGATCCACTAGAGTGCGATTTAAACTTTTCGTTTTTGACGTTTTCGTAGTCCCCGAAAATCTGTTTTTTGGCAGTTGACAACTCATCGTTGTTGTAAAATTCAACTAATTTATCATAAAACTTTGGGTTATCAATAGAAGTTAAGTTGTTACCAATGCTTTTATTAACTCGTCGTCTCTGTTTCTCTGTCTGTCTGTTTCTCTGTCTGTCTGTTTCTCTGTCTGTTTCAAATCTTGCAATCAATTTTTGAGTCACTTCCTGATGATAGATTTTTTTCAAATTCTGCATACATGCTCAAAATAGAAGACAATGCAATATTCAATTATTAGTTTTACAATAAGTCAATTAATTTAGTTAATTTTAATTAATTTCGATATTTTGATATAATTAAGATATTTCGACTTTAATATAAAATAAAAGAGTAATATAAGAAAAAATTGATTGCAAAATTTGTGTTTTAATTACATATAAGAGCATTGGTTTTAAAAATTCGTTTTTAATTTACTTGTTTATAACACAACACAACATTTCGCTTACAATCGGTTTGCGCGCCATTATCGCTCGTTCAATATTAGCACGTGTTATATATAACCGAGTTAGAAGTACTACCCTACCTAACAAGGTTCACAGCTAACTTATTTTCGAAATAATATAAAACAAATTGACTTATCTTCCAGCAGAGTTCCTTGTATTTTCCGATTTTTACAAGTTCACTAAAATTTTCAAAGTCCAAAACAGGAGACCGCACACCGCTTTGACGCCACAATATATATATAAATTTTTTTTATATATTAGCAAATTAGTTAATTTTCTTTATTAATAATATTATTAATAATTAAAATATTGGAATAATTTATCTTTTTATATAATTATAATTGGGGAAAACCCGCCGGCTTTCTACTTCGAAGATTTATTTATTTTCAACTTGTTTATATTGAAAGATGACGTACAATGCATTATATATATCGCAAAGCGTAGAACTTTCGCGGCTAATAACTTTTTATTTAAACATTTTTAACATAAAGTGGCTTAACAAATTGTGTTCAGCGTCTTATAATCTATCAACGTGAGTTATTTCAGACCTGCAGATGCTAATCGGGTCATTTACATAATACATACATAATACATAATTACATACATCATTGCGTTTTTATGTTAGGAACCAGCACTTGACGCACGCTTCGCGCGCGAAGCGTGTGAGTTTTTACATAGTAATAGTAAAGGTAGTCGCACTCAAATCGCATTCTAAGCTTAAAAACAACACTAATGCGCTGTCATAGTAATAACTTTATGCACGCTTCGCAAGCGAAGCGTGTGACTATTTTAGCCAGTAGCTGATGATTTTTCACTTGAACATGTTTAGGAATGGTCTTCTATTTGATTCGATGATTTTAAAAAATCTGCCTACAAAAAAACCTTTAATGGGTGATATTGGAAAAAACAGCCTACGAAAAAACCCATATTTATTGGGTGATAGTAAAAAATCCGCCTACGAAAAACACCTATACTGGATGTTTTTGGAAATAACAGCCTACGAAAAACACAATATTTATTGAATGGTATCGGAAAAACAGCCTACGAAAAAAAACAAACTGTAACGGCTAATATAGAAAAAAAACTCCTACGGAAAAAAAAACTTTTATTTGGCAATATTGGAAAAACATCCTACGAAAAAACCCAACCTTTAATGTCTAATAATGAAAAAAACCGCCTACAAAAAAACCCAACCTTCAATGGCTGATATTGGAAAAACCCGCCGGTGATTTATTTATTTTCAACTTGTTTATATTGAGTTATGACGTATGCTCAAAATATATCAGCAAAGCGTCCAACTTTCCAATAATAGGAATAATATTAGCAATTATTACAATAAGAGGAATAATAATTGCAAAATAGTAAAATGTTAATAATTAAATGTATCCGCAAAGCGTCGAACTTTCCAATAATAGGAATAATATTAGCAAATTTGTTAATTTTCTTTAATAATAATATTATTAATAATTAAAATATTGGAATAATTTATATTTTTATATAATTATAATTGGGGAAAACCCGCCGGCTTTCTACTTCGAAGAATTATTTATTTTCAACTTGTTTATATTGAAAGATGACGTACGATGCATTATATATATCCGCAAAGCGTAGAACTTTCGCAACTAATAACTTTTTATTTAAACATTTTTAACATAAAGTGGCTTAACAAATTGTGTTCAGCGTCTCATAATCTATAAACGTGAGTTTTTTCAGACCTGCAGATGCTAATCGGGTGACATACATAATACATACATAATACATACATCATTGGGCTTTTATGTTAGGGAACCAGCACTTGACGCAAGCTTCGCGCGCGAAGCATGTGAGTTTTTACATAATAATAGTAAAGGTAGTCGCACTCAAATAGCACTCTAAGCTCAAAAACAACACCAATGCGCTATATAGTGAAAACTTTACGCACGCTTCGCAAGCGAAGCATGTGACTATTTCAGCCAGTAGCAGATGATTTTTAACTTCAAAACGTTATGGAATGGTCCTCTAATTGATTGGATGATTTTAGAAAATCTGCTTACAAAAAAAACCTTTAATGGGTGATATTGGAAAACAGCCTACGAAAAAACCCATATTTATTGGATGATAGTGAAAACCCCCTACGAAAAAAACCTACATTGGATGTTTTTGGAAATAACAGCCTACGAGAAAGACAATATTTATTGAATGGTATCGGAAAAACAGCCTACGAAAAAAAACAAACTGTAACGGCTAATATAGAAAAAAAAACTCTTATGTAAAAAATCTATTATTGGGCAATTTTGGAAAAACAATCCTACGAAAACACCCAACCTTTAATGCCTGATAATGAAAAGAACCGCCTACAAAAAAACCCAACCTTCAATGGCTGATATTGGGAAAACCCGCTGGTGATTTATTTATTTTCAACTTGTTTATATTGAGTTATGACATATGCTCAAAATATATCCGCAAAGCGTCGAACTTTCCAATAATAGGAATAATATTAGCTACGAAAAACACAATATTAAATGGATAGTAGAGAAAACAATAGCCTACGAAAAATAACGTATTTTGGGTGATAGGGAAAAAGCCTAAGAAAAAACCCAACCTTTAATGGCTGATAATGAAAAAAACCGTCTACAAAAAAAATCCAACCTTCAATGGCTGATATTGGGAAAACCCGCCGATGTACTACTTCGGTGATTTATTTATTTTCAACTTGTTTATATTGAGTTATGACGTATGCTTTGTGGGACGTGTTGGTCTAGTGGTATAGATACCGGCTTTGAGAGTCGTAGAACCCGGGTTCGATTCCCGGTTCAGGCACGTAATTTCCTTGAGCAGGAAACTAACTCACATGTGCTCACGCCAACTCAGCGTTATCTAGGGTTAACTCATGTCTATGTAAATAGCGTGTTCTTCGAAGTTTCCGATTCCAAAGGAACCTTCGTAAGCGCCTCTGACTTATCTGGCGCTATATAAATACATTCATTTCATTTTCATTTCATTTCATGCTCAAAATATATTCGCAAAGTGTCGAACTTTCCAATAATAGGAATATTATTAGCAAATTAGTTAATATTCTTAATTAATAATATTATTAATAATTAAAATAAGAGGAATAATAATTAAAAAATAGAAAAATGTCGTTAATATTATTTTTATTAAATATATCCGCAAAGCGTCGAACTTTCCAATAATAGGAATAATATTAGCAAAATAGTTAATCTTCGTTAATAATAATTTCATTAAATATATCCGCAAAGCGTCGAACTCTCCAATAATCGGAATAATATTAGCAAAATAGTTATTCTTCGTTAATAATAATAATTAAAATAAGAGGAATAATAATTACAAAATAGTAAATTGTCGTTAATAATAATTTAGAACTTGTTTAAAATTGGGAAAACCCGCCGACTTTCTACTTCGAAGATTTATTTATTTTCTATTTGTTTATATTCAGCGATGACGTACGATGCATTATATATATATATATATATATATATCCGCATAGCGTTAAACTTTCGCGGCTAATAACTTTTTATTTAAACATTTTAACAAAAAAGTGCCCTAACAAACCTTGTTCAGCGTCTCATAATCTATCAACGTGAGTTTTTTCAGACCTGCAGATGCTAATCGGGTGACATAATACATACATAATACATATTACATCATTGCGCTTTTATAGTAGAGACCAGCACTTGACGCACGCTTCGCGCGCGAAGAGTGTGAGTATTTACATATTAATAGTAAAAGTAGTCGCACTCAAATCGCACTCTAAGCTCAAAAACAACACCAATGCGCTATTATAGTAATAACTTTACGCACGCTTCGCGAAGCGTGTGACTATTTTAGCCAGTAGCAGATGATTTTTCACTTGAATAGGTTTTGGAATGGTCTTATCTTTGATTGGATGATTTTTGAATAACTGCCTACAAAAAAAACCTTTAATGAGAGATAATGGAAAAAACAGCCTACGATAAAACCACATTTATTGGGTGAGTGAAAAAACCGCCTACGAAAAAAAAACAATATTGTATGTTTTTGGAAATAACCGCCTACGAAAACACAATATTTATTGGATGGTATCGGAAAAAACAGCCAACGAAAAAAAACAAAATTTAACGGCTATTATCGAAAAAAACGGCTAAGAAACAAAAAAACTTTTTATGGGCGATATTGAAAAAAAACCTACGAAAAAACCCAACTTTTAATGGCTGATAATGAAATAAACCGCCTACAAAAAAACCCAACCATCAATGGCTGATATTGGGAAAACACGCCGATGTACTACTTCGGTGATTTATTTATTTTCAACTTGTTGTATTGAGTTATGACGTATGCTCAAAATTGGGAAAAACGCGCCGACTACTACTTCGGTGAATTGTTTATTTTCAACTTGTTTGTATTCAGCGATGACGTAGGTTGTTTTTTATATTTCCGCAAAGCGTCGAACTTTCTAATAATAGGAATAATATTAGCAATTATTACAATAAGAGGAATAATAATTGCAAAATAGTAAAATGTTACTAATAATATTATTATTTACGACGCTTTGCGGATACATTTAATGAAATTATTATTAATTATTAATAAATAAAATTAGAGGAATAATAATTACAAAATAGAAAAATGTCGTTGATAATAATCTCATTAAATATTTCCGCAAAGCGTCGAACTTTCCAATAATAGGAATAATATTAGCAAAATAGTTAATCTTCGTTAATAATAATAATTAAATTAAGAGGAATAATAATTGCAAAATAGTAAATTGTCGTAAATAATAACTTACAACTTTTTTAAAATTGTGAAAAACTCGCCGACTACTACTTCGGTGATTTATTTATTTTCTAACTTGTTTATGTTGAAAGATGACGTGCGATGCATTATATATATCCGCAAAGCGTTAAACTTTCGCTGCTAATAACTTTTTATGTAAACATTTTAACAAAAAAGTGCCCTAACAAACCGTGTTCAGCGTCTCATAATCTATCAACGTGAGTTTTTTTCAGACCTGTAGATGCTAATCGGGTGACATAATACATAATACATCATTGCGCTTTTATTGTAGGGAACCAGCACTTGACGCAGGCTTCGCGCGCGAAGCGTGTGAGGTTTTAAATATTAATAGTAAAGGTAGTCGCACTCAAAGCTCATAAACACCGATGCGCTATTATAGTAATAACTTCGCAAGCGAAGCGTGTGACTATTTTAGCCAGTAGCAGATGATTTTTCACTTGAACACGTTTTAGAATGGTCTTATCTTTGAATGGATGAATTTAGAAGAACTGCCTACGAAAAAAAAACTTTTAATGGGCGATATTGGATAAAACAGCCTACGAAAAAAACAACATTTATTGGGAGATAGTAAAAAACTGACTACGACAAAAACCTATATTGGATGTTTTTGAAATAACCGACTACGAAAAACTCAATATTTATTGGATGGTATTGTAAAAAACAGCCTACGAAAAAAAACAATCTGTAGCGGATATTATCGAAGAAAATCGCCTACTAAAAAAACAACTTTTATTTGGCGATATTGTAAAAAAAAGCCAACGAAAAAACCCACTTTTTAATGGCTGATAATGAAAAAACCACCAAGAAAAAAACGCAAACTTCCATGGCTGATATTGGGAAAACCACCGATGTACTACTTCGGTGATTTATTTATTTTCAACATGTTTATATTGAGTTACGACGTATGCTCAAAATTGGAAAAAACCCGCCGGCTACTACTTCGGTGCATTTTTTATTTTCAACTTGTTTATATTCAGCGATGACAAACGTTGTTTTTTTATATATCCGCAAAGTGTCGAACTTTCCAATAATAAAAATAATATTAGCAAATTAGTTACTTTTCTTTCGTTAATAATAATATTATCAATAAATAAAATAAGAGGAATAATAATTGCAAATTAGTAAATTGTCGTTAATATTAATTTTCAACTTGCTTATATTGTTTGACGTACGCTCAAATATGGGGAAAACCCGCCGGCGTACTTCGGAGATTTATTTATTTTCAACTTGTTTATACTGAGTGATGACGTACGACATCTTATATATATCCGCAAAGCGTTAAACTCTCGCGGCTAATAACTTTTTATTTAAACATTTTAACAAAAAAGTGCCCTAACAAACCGTGTTCAGCGTCTCATAATCTATAAACGTGAGTTTTTTCAGACCTGCAGATGGTAATCGGGTGACATAATATATCGTTGCGCGTTTATGTTAGGGATTGTCCAATAAACTACAAAACCATTCTTACTGGACCTGTAAATATATATATATATAGATATATATATATATATATTAGGGTTGCACTGAAAACCGGCCATTTTTTCGAATCCGGGGTTGCTACAGTTATTCATAAACTTATTTTTTTACAACTGCTTTAACTGGTTTGAGACTGAGTATGACTATCTCCAGAGTGCAGTCTTTTTTTTCTTTCATTAATAAATTATTAAAGATAACAAAAAAAGACTGCAGACTAAAGATATATATATATATATATATATATATATATATATATATATATATATATATATATATATATATATATATATATATATATATATATATATATATATATATATATATATATATATATATATATATATATATATATATATATATATATATATATATATATTCACTGATTTATCCATACCTAATATATTGTAACTTGATATGGTATATATATATATATATATATATATATATATATATATATATATATATATATATATATATACCATATCAAGTTACAATATATTAGGTATGGATAAATCAGTGAATAATACAACAGCAAAAGAATTTTAGAAGGGACGAACCATGAGATTTTTTAAAGTACGCCAATATTCTTTGAAATTTTCGTATGTGATCATTCCAAGTAATATGTTGATCAATGTACAAGCCCAAGAATTTTGTACAGGATACATTAGCTATTTCATTATCACGAATGCAGTCTTATGCTGCCGATGTCAATCCTCTTTTGCGGATTGTGAAATATAATAAAACATGTTTTATCTATATTCAGAGAAAGTCTATTTTTTATAAACCAATCAGAGATGCACATTAATTCTCTGTTTATGTTATCAATTAGGGTTGCAAGTGAATAGTCAGAAGCTAAGACATTAGTATCATCGGCATACAAGGTAAATTCGAAAAACGCTGAAGACGAAACAACGTCATTAATATAAATAAGAAATAACAAAGGGCCTAAAATTGAACCTTGAGGAACCCCACAAGAAATAGATTTTTCCGATGAGCCAACACCATTGTAAGTAACAAACTGTTTTCTGTTACATAAATAATTTTCAAACCATCTTAAACATGCACCACCCACACCATAACAGCTGAGCTTAGTAAGTAAGATGACATGCTCAACAGTGTCAAATGCCTTTGACAAATCAAAAAAGAGACCAATAGAATACATGCCACAATCCAAATCTTTAAGTATTCTGTTATGAAAGTTAGTAATTGCCATATATGTAGAGTAACCTTTGCGAAAACCATATTGACAATCGTTTAGAATACCATGACAATTAAAGTAATCATATAAACGTTGGAATACAATCTTTTCAAACAGTTTTGAAAAATATGAAAGTATTGAAATTGGCCTGTAGTTATTGAGTACAGATTTATCATCACCCTTAAATATAGGAACAACCTTAGCAATTTTAAGACTATCTGGAAAATAACCAGTAGACAATGAACAGTTAATCAAGTCAGATAATATAATAGAAATGGAACCAATAGATAAAAATCCTAGATAAGGAGAGATGTTGTCAATTCCAAAACCACCAGAACATTTAATAGACTTTGAAACCGTGGTCCGTGATCAATTCAAGAGATGTCACCTCTTTAAATGACATCAGAGACGCTAAAGGAAGAATTATATTTTCAAATGAAGCTTCTTTCTCAGGTATAGAAAAAGAGAGACAAGCTCCTATGTTTACAAAATATTCATTGAAGCCATCAGCAATCATCGAAGGATCATCAGTCATAATGCCATCAACAGCAAGTGAAGAGGAAGCAGAAGAATGACGATCTTTGTTAATTATGGAATTGATCGTAGACCAAATTTTTTTAGAGTCACCAAGGCAAGAAGAAAATTTAGTCGAATAGAAGTTCCTAATTGCATCATTCTTTTTTCGCTTAAAGTCATTTCTAAGATGGACAAATTCTCTTTTTATTTCTTCTGAAGGTTTCCTCAGGAGTTTCCTATAAAGCTTGGATTTTTTTCAACCATCTTTAATAAGCTCGCTGACATCTGATCTTTTTTGAATCTCCTTTGCAAGTTGGTGATTTCAAAATACGGGAAAGCTGAATCAAAAACTCTATTGTAACTGTCCAGGAACATTGAATACGCTACATTCACATTATTCTCCATACACGCGCTGCGTACATTGGTCCATTCAACACTCTTTAGGCCATTCAGAAACTTATTAATGGTAACTTCATTAATCATTCTTTTCACACTTTTTGATCGAGGAATCTTAATTTCTTTTAGTTTAGGAAGAGAAAAAATTATAGGAAGGTGGTCCGAGAAATCATAACTAACAACAGCAGAGAAACTATCCATCAATGAATGATTCGTAAAAATGTTGTCAATTAAAGTTGAAGAACTGGCAGTTACTCTAGTAGATGACAAGATTGTAGGGTAGAGATAATAAGAGTACATAGTATTGTAAAACAGACAACTTTGAGAACCACTGGTAGACAGTGGCGTCTACTACTGTATACTCAAGAGGCAGCTGCTTCATACAAATCAAAACTGGGGGGGAAATTTTAATTTTTACTCAAAACTGGGGGGAACTTTATACCCTGGGAAATTTTATTTTAGGACCGGCTATATAATTGACAGTAGGTATTTACTATTACCAAAGAGATATAATAGCTGGAGGGAGAACGAAGTAAAATTATGCGACTTTTCACGGAACCGTCTATGTTGTAACTTAATTTTCAATAAAATACCGCGTAATCATCATAATATAGAGTTATCCAATCACACTCCGTTTTTTTAAAAAAACTATCCAATGATGTTATTTCAATAGCGTCATAAGCAACCAAAGCATGATTAAAAGTTAATATGTTGTTGTTATTGGTTTTTAAGCGACGATTTGTAAATGTCTATATTTGAATTGCGTTTGTTATCATCTGAAATCATTAGTCCGTCTCAAATTCAAAACATTTGTAACTTTTATGATTTGAATGCAAAAGACATTGCAAATGAAAGAAATGATTTTTTGCCAGTTTTTCAGTCAATGGTTGATTTTGTTAGTATCGAGGATATATATTATATATTCTGACAAAAAAGAAAGATCACAACAACTTCGGCCTGAAACACTTCGTACAAACGGATCTGGAGAACCGAGTAATAATGAGGATTGTGAAAATGATGACAAATGTGATGTTTCTGATGATGATCAAACTTCTAACAATTGGATTGACTATAGTTTCGTTAAGCCAAGCCATTGCGAGCTCTAGAAGAACTGTCGTTGCTTCCTAATTTACTTTGTTTTGTAAAAATATTGACAACAATAGCGGTAACAAGTTGCAGTGCTGAGCGTGCAATGTGTCGGGTGAAAATTATAAAAAATCGATTACGAAGCACAATGATCGATGATTGGTTTTCATCTCTAACAGTTTTAGCGAGCGAGAGAGTCATACTAGAGTCATTGCAAACAAAAGACATTATTGATCGATTTGCTATGTGTTCGATCAAACTGCAGAGGTTGTTAATGACCTAAAAGGATGAGACTTAAATTTAAGTTTCTTGACAGTACACAGTATCGGTAACTAAAACTATCATAATTACCTATTATTTTATATTTAATTACTAGAAGTATTCTAATGCTACAGTACATATTGAGGATATTATTACTTTATCAGAGTAATATTTTATATTTTTACACACGTGTTATATTGTTATTTTAAAATAATTAACAATTAAAACATATGTATGTTATATTGGCATAACTAACTGAAAGAATGGAGACATCCCCAATAAAAATATAAACTATTTTAAAATTAACACTTCCAGACAATAAATAGGCTATACTATGTTAATTGACAGTGCTCATGCCTAACTTCGGAAAGTGGGAGCATGCAGAGCACATACTAAAATAACTTAAGTCGAGTTCTTAGACAACAACATGCCCCAAAATTAGGGTTGTTACAGTTTTGAAAAAAAATTCAGTTTCAGTTTCAGTTAAAGTAACTGAAACTTTACAAAGATTCAGTTTCAGTAAATTGAATCTTTAAAGATTCAGTTTCAGTTTCAGTTACAGTTAGATTCAGTTTTTTTTTTCAATTTTTTTTAGGTAAACTACCAAGAAGAAATTTACTATAAAAAACATTTTGCAGCACAGACATGTTTAAAAAATGTATTTAGCTTAAAAATTCCTTTTTGAATTTATAAAAGACTTCAGCTCCCAGATTGTCGTCACCCAAATTATGCCAACATCTGCTAAGAGCAAAGCCTGTATGGGGTTGCGTAATTGTTCTACAACTCAGAAGAGCTCTTTTTATTTTATTGATGTTTCGATCAAAATAATGGCAAGTTATTCCCATCCTTACCGATGAATAACATGGCCGAGACCATCTGTTGTGATTGACACATACTTCGCTGAATTCAATGATAATTCAACAGATCTTTTTAATTCTTTTACTAATTCGGACACTTTTGTGGATATATCGTGTTGGTTCGGCAAGGTTAGTAAACGACCTTCCGACACAACTGCAAACATATTTTTAATAGAAGGTCTTCGATCAAAAGAAATGGCGAACTGTTTGCAGCAAATGCTGAAGCGATAGCATGGACAGCCTTATTATAGGCATTGGAGCCTTTTTTAATGTCATTTTTGCGTTCTTTAACAACAAAACAGTTTTCAATTGTTGCCTGGTTTTTCAAATATGAAAAGTGTCGTTTAATAGACTTACTTTGTGTTTTTGATATCATAGCTATTTTTTTCCTCTAAAGACTCTGCGTATTCTGTTTCATGCTACCTCAAGTGAGACTCTAAATTTTTGACATTTTTACCCTTCGAAATTACAGAACAAATATTGCACTTAATATCGGCTCCAACTCCTGTAAACCTTTTATGTACCGGGTTAGTATAGGTCTTGTTTTGTTGAATCTAGCTTTTTTCGTTGAAGGTCCTAAAGCAGATTCCGACTCATTTTGTTGAATAAACGATACTTCTTCCTCGGTAGATTTGTCCATAACAATGTTATTACTAACACAAGTATCTTCCATTCTGGTAATTCTAAAAACTTGAAAATCTTCGAAAAACAACGCAAGCAACAGAACACTAACACGAAACAAAAAGAAAGAACTATTCCTAACTTCGACCGAGTATTCGTCCGTGCCATAGAATCAAAACATTTAACCGCAAACATAAAAATAATATAATAAAATGATAAAAAATATTCATTCTAAAAGATTCAGTTATATTCAGTTTTCTCAATAGATTCAGTTTCAGTTACAGTTTTTAAAAAAGATTCAGTTTCAGTTTCAGTTGAAGTTACTGAATCTAAAAAGATTCAGTTAACTGAATGTTTCAGTTTTATATTCAGTAACTGTAACAACCCTACCCAAAATGCATCATTTCTTTTTGGCTAGTTGAGAAAATTTGTATGAGGAGAAACACACCAAGAAACCTTCCCAAACCCTTCCAATTTGGCTCAATTATTCATGACTAGCAAGTTTGAACAAAGCGCTTCGCCGTACCAAAAAATATTTTTCCCAAAACTGGGGGGGGGAGTTGCTTCATGAGGCTTGGGGGGGGATAGACGCCCCTGCTGGTAGAATTCAAATAATCGATGTTGAAATCACCAAAAACAAATAAATAATTATTATGAGCAGTGATTTCCGACATGAGATCAGCGAATTCACTAATAAATGATTTAATATCACCAGATGGTGGACGATATACAACACATAAAAGATAAGTTTTGTTAAAGGATTTAATTTTAACTAACATGAATTCAAATGCTGACACAACCGCAAGATACCCCACAGTTGTATACTCAAAAATATTGGAAATAAAAATACCAACACCACCACCTCTTCCAGTTTTTCTTGCAGTTTGTAAGAAAGTATAGCCATGTAAATTTAAAAGGTTATCTTCATTATCTTTCAACCAAGTTTCGGTGACTCCAATTACATGGGGCTGGAGATAATTCATAAAAATTTTTAAATCACTCATTTTGCCAGTTATACTTCTACAGTTCAAATGCACAATAGAAAATGATGAGTCCAAAAATAATTGTTGTGCTTCCTGAAGTGTCAGGAGAGGAGTGACCCCCGAGGATTACCGATGTTGTTTATGTCCGGATCTATATCACTGCATTCATTAAAAGATTTCACATTATGGGCTTCATTATGAGTATTCATTCCCTGGTCAGTTTTCTTAATCTCTCTATTCTCAAATTTCCCGGAGGTCCCCTTACTCTGAATATGAATTCCCCAGGATGTTGAGATTCCTTTATATTTGCCTCTGAAATCAATTTACGACACTACTCCCGCTGCCTCTCAGTGAAGTCATGGCTCAGACCAATGGTCTTGAGGTCATCATCCAGCAACTTTGTCCTTCTCAAGTTCTCCATAATCAGGTTTTTTGCCACCTATCCTGGAATTGCAGTAGTATGGGCCGTATTTTATCTCCTTTGCTTCCCAATCTAAATATTTTTTTAACTTTCTCTATACTAATCCCTCCTTGGCTTAATGTATCAATAATTTTGCTCACGTGTTTATTTCGTCCGCTGCAGTTGATCGGGGAATGACTGGAAGAGTATGACAAAAAGAGATCTGGGAGGCCATCTTGACTAACACATGACATCGCATCTTGTGCATACTCGTGCATGTGGCGCAGACTTCCAATGTAAGTGGCTGGCAAAATTGTCATCCTTCCCACGTTGTTTGCATTTGCCATTGGCATTAATAGCATCGTGAAGATGAATGTATTCTTCAGATCGGAGGTGCTGTTGGTTCAAACGGATGTATGTTAATCGTTCAGTCTCAATTTCGACGTACACGTCAACCACAAACTAATGGAAAAGCCGACGACATATCAAACTGTGATTTATTTCACCTTCACGAATCATGAGTCTGTATGAATAAAAATTCATAATGTTGGTTTCAGCACCTGTTATTACAAAAGATATTCGGTTATATCTATCAAAATCTTATATTTAAAAAATTAAATATTTAATCAGTTGTACTTATCTGTTACTTGATTAACAATTTTAATATTGAAATGGTATAATATTGCCAGAATATTAATGGGTATTGTAGCGTATCGTAACTCCTGTGCATTTCGTAAACACGTTTCAAATCATTATTCCGACGATGAAACATGATACCTCTAGAATGCATATTTTCTCTGAAAATAACAATAGCCACTTCGTCAATTGTCGGCGCATTTAACCTTCTCGCAGGTGTTTTGTCAGCTCTGATGACGATATGATGGCTATCAGATGGCATCCAATCCAATGCAATTTTGATTATATCATTGTTCTGATGAAGAAACGTTTGCAATTCTCGCACAATAGTTTGCTTCATAGTTGGATTGCGAGCACAACGCTGTTCAGCTTCCGCATCCAAATTTCCCATATATATTTGTAAAAATTGATGATCCACATCTGGAAGTGGTAACAGTGCTCATAATAATTAGTAATAATGTTATATATTTGTCCTTGGATCTGAAATGGTTAAAGAAATTTTTTAATTTTATTTATATATTTAAATAATTTAAATCTTACCTTGAAAGTGGGCATGAAATTTTCATCATTTGGAAACAATTGTGTAGAATCACTTCCAGCACTCAAAACTTATGAGCGTAATCAGCGTGAAAATTGAACAATTTTTCCAGGGGGGTCGAAGTCAGAGGTTGTAGAATGAAGGTGAATGCCCTGGTATATATATATATATATATATATATATATATATATATATATATATATATATATATATATATATATATATATATATATATATATATATATATATATATATATAAATATATATATATATATATATATATATATATATATATATATAAAAGAACATGTCCTGACTGACTGACTGACTGACTGATAATCAACGCCGAGCTCAAACGCCTCATCCTAGGAACGTGAAATTTGGAACTTATATTACTTTTATAGCGTAAACATCCGCTAAGAAAGGATTTTTGAAAGTTTTGCTCCTGAGGGGAAAAAACTGGAAAACAAACTTTTTTCTTAAACAATGTATATCTCGAAAACCAAAAATGAGGAGATTTTGAAATTTGGTATATAGATTCTTTTTGAAAAATAAAAAGATACGTGTTTCACCATTTTTTCAAAATTCGGTTTCCCGGATCTCAAATGTGGGTTGGAAAATTGGGTTATTTGGTTTTTAAAGTAGCTGCTACTCAAAAACTGTGAATGCTACAGGAGAGAAAATTAGTATTTAGTTTCTAATCCACAAATAATGAAATACATGTTTTAGCAATTTTTGAAAATTTGGTTTCCAGGACTTCAAATGTGGGGTGGAAAATAGGGTTATTTGTTTTTTAAAGTAACTGCTACTCAAAAACAGTAAATACCACAGATGTAAAAATTAGTATTTAGTTTCTATTCTAAAAATAAAGATATACGTGTTTTACCATTTTTTTTAAATTTGGTTTTCAGGACCTCAAATGTGGGGTGGAAAATAAGGTTATTTGGTGTTTAATGTAACTGCTACTCGAAAACAGTAGATGCTAAAGGAGTAAAAATTGGTATTTGGTTTCTACTCCAGAAATAATGATATACGTGTTTTACCATTTTTTGAAAATTTGGTTTCCAGTTCCAGGACCTCAAATGTGAGGTGGAAAAAAGGTTATTTGATTTTAAAATAACTGCTACTCAAAAACTGTAAGTGCTACAGATGTGAAAAATAGTATTTTGAGGTTTTGTGCCGGTTAAAAGTAAATGAGTTCAGTTTATCACCGGACGGACGGGCCAAGCCGTTATTTTAGGGTCTTCATACGGCCCTGCCCAAACCTTAAATCAAGGTGGGACGGGCCGAGATTTTTAACCAAGTATATAGACATTTTAGTGATTTTAGGGTGTTCAGGCTAAACGTGAAGTCAAGGTGGGACGGGCCGAAGTTTTTCATCAAGTATATAGAACTTCTAGGCCTGTAAAAACGGGCCGGGCCCATATTAGACGGGCCGTGCCGGGCCAGGAATTTCGGGTTTTGAAACGGGTTGGGCCAAGTTGTCGACGGGCCGAGCCGAGACCTAAAAAATTGATCCGTGCAGTACTCTACTATGTATGCATGGTTCAAATTCTCAAATTTCATGCGAGCGAAGCCGCTACGGGCACTGCTAGTATATATATATATATATCTATATATATATATAAATATATATATATATATATATATATATATATATATATATATATATATATATATATATATATATATATATAAATGAATGTTTGTATATATGTATATATGTATATATGTATATATGTTTATATGTATATATGTTTATATGTTAATGTCCTTTATGCATTGCTACACCATTCATCCGATCGTAATGAAATTTTCACACAACCTTGAGAGTCAAGGGGAGTCAAATATAAAAAAATAAATTTGAAATCCGTCACAAAATGAGCGGAGCGGAGCGGGTGAGTGAGCGGGAACTATATATATATGTATGTGCGTATGTATGTGTGTATGTATGTATGTGTATGTGCATGTATGTGTGTCTGTGTGTGTGTTTATGTATGTACTAGCGGAGATACCCGGCGTTGCCCGGGTTTTTTAGAGGTTTTTCTAATGTTTGTCTCTTTCTCTCCCGTTTCCTTTCCCACCTGCTTTCCCACTCCCGTTCGCTTTCCCGTTTTCGGTCGTTTTCCCGCTGCCGGTCGCTTTCCCGCTCCCGGTCGCTTTCCCGCTCCCGGTCGCTTTACCACTCCCGGTCGCTTTCCCGCTCACGTTTGCTCTCCCATTCCCGCTCACGCTTGCTTTTCCGTTTCCGCTCGCTGTCCGTTCCGGGTCGCTTTCCCGTTTCTATAATAGACAAACTAACCCACAAACAATCATATATATATATATAGTCTTAGCAAATCTATTTTACGTTTTATAGGCTAACAGAAGTTATGAAAGAATGGAAAAGAAAAAATGAGCGTGAACGGGAGAGCAACCGTGACCGGGAATGGGAGAGCAAGCATGACCGGGAACGGGAGAGCAAGCGGGAACGGGAAAGCGACCGGGAACGGGAAAGCGACCGGGAACGGGAAAGCGACCGGGAACGGGAAAGCGACCGGGAACGGGAAAGCGACCGGGAACGGGAAAGCGACCGGGAACGGGAAAGCGACCGGGAACGGGAAAGCGACCGGGAACGCGGAAAGCGACCGGGAACGCGGAAAGCGACTGGAATCGGGAGAGCAAGCTTGGAAGGAAACGCGAGCAAGAGAGAAAATCGATAACAAAACTTCTGAGCGGGAAAGCGAACGGGAGCTGGAAAACGACCGAGAGCGGAAAAGCGACCGGGAACGCGACGAAAACGGGAAAGTGGAGAAGGAAACGGGAGCGAGAGAGACAAACATTAGAAAAACCTCTAAAAAACCCCGGGCAACGCCGGGTAACCCCGCTAGTATATATATATATATATATATATATATATATATATATATATATATATATATATATATATATATATATATATATATATATATATATATATATATATATATATATATATATATATATATATATATATATATATATATATATATATATATATATATATATATATATATATATATATATATATATATATATATATATATATATATATATATATATATATATATATTGTGCACATATTTAACCACTTTATTTTTTCTACAATGCTTTTATCTACTCGTCGTCTCTGTTTCTCTGTTTGTTTAAAATCTTGCAATCAATTTTTGAGTCACTTCCTGATGATAGATTTTTTTCAAATTTTGCATACATGCTCAAAATAGAAGACAATGCAATATTCATTTATTAGTTTTACAATAAGTCAATTAATTTAGTTAATTTTAATTAATATTAATTATTAATTAATTTAAAATAAAAGAGTAATATAAGAAAAAAGTAATTGCAAAATTTGTGTTTTAATTACATATAAAAGCATTGGGTTTTAAAAATTCGTTTTTAATTTACTTGTTTCATGTTATGTTCAACAAAATTAAAAAAGAAGTTTTACTATCCTTTTAAAAAATGTTACAAAACCCTCATTGACATTAATTAATAACTATACACAAGAAATTGTTTAAGTTAAAATATAATTCTTTAGCTGAAAAAGTCAATATATCTATTTCTAAGATGAAAAATGATATTTTTTATTTAAAAATCATATGGTTTAAAGAGTGTTACTATTTCAAACGAAATGCCAGAAATATATTTTCTTTATATAATATCAATGTCAATCATAAAAGTATATGAAGCGCACATAAAGGATCAAAGCTGATTTAACATTTAATGTAGTGCTCTCATCAACCATAATCGAGAAATAACAGTTAAATTTTTTTTATATAGTTTATCAGCTCCTTTTGCATTTCTTTGCCAATGTGCATTAAAATCATTCGACAAGTTACTGGTGAATACAACAGAGATCCCATAGATGCACCATTTAGAGAGTGTAATTGTATTAGCCTTGGGTGCTTTGCAAAAGCAATGTGCTCCTTGGCACAAAAATAAGTAATGTTAAAGATTTTTTCTGTTGCTTTAATTTTCTTTTCATTATTTATTTCAAATTTGCTTCTTTGGACATATCTCAGTAACTATCCACTATTAAGAAATCATTTAAAGTGTCACACAATCAACTAGTGGTCTTTTAATGAACATCCAAAAATCTTTACTACACCCCTAGGTTTAATAATTTATAATTCCTGACGACTTATTAAATATTAAACTTAGGGGTGTAGTAAAGATTGTGTGACACTTTAAATGATTGCTTAATAGTGGATAGTTACTGAGATATAGCTGCTGACGTAAGGAGTATTTTTCTCAATTCTACTATATAACATATCAGTGAAATTCGCGTCTTTTCCTGACGACTTATTAAATATTAAACTTAGGGGTGTAGTAAAGATTTTTGGATGTTCATTAAAAGACCACTAGATGATTGTGTGACACTTTAAATGATTGCTTAATAGTGGATAGTTACTGAGATATAGCGGTTGACGTAAGGATTTTTCTCAATTCTACTATATAACTTATCAGTGAAATTCGCGTCTTTTCCTGACGACTTATTAAATATTAAACTTAGGGGTGTAGTAAAGATTTTTGAATGTTCATTAAAAGACTACTAGATGATTTGTGACACTTTAAATGATTGCTTAATAGTGGATAGTTACTGAGATATAGTGGTTGACGTAAGGAGTATTTTTCTCTATTCTAGTATATAACATATCAGTGAAATTCGCGTCTTTTCCTGACGATTTATTAAATATTAAACTTAGGGTTGTAGTAAAGTTTTTTGGATGTTCATTTAAATACCACTAGATGATTGTGTGACACTTTAAATGATTGCTTAATAGTGGATAGTTACTGAGATATAGCGCTTTATGTAAGCGCTATAGAATGCTCTGTGTATGCCATCCGCCGTGCGCCTCAGGCTATCTATTGTAGAACCAACTCGATTTAATCGGAATTTCTGTGGGTGTATTGAATTTGAGTGCATATTATAACTTAATAGACCTGTATCTTTTATTACCGATGTTTTTTTTTTAATTTAAAGTGAATTTTATTTTTGAGTCTGCTAGCTTCACCCATACATTCACTCTACCTAATCCCATACTAATCGAGTCTGCCAGCTTAACTCCAGTTTTGTATTGATCTTTTGATTATCAACGATTCAATTGATAATCAATTTAGTTCATAAAATTTTTATTTAATTAAAAACGTTTTTGTATTTAATATTCATAATAATATTAAAAAAGCAAACCACGAAGAGGCGGATAATTGCAGGAAATGAAAATTTCCAATGATTGAATTTCGTTTAAAAGTTAAATTACTGTAAGCAATTAAGAACGCAAATAAATATAAATCTCGTTTATATTATTTAAAATGAATTTAATTGCTTGTTAAAAATCATTAAAATATAAATGAAAATTAGGTTGTATTATCTAAAAATACAGGCATGAGGATAAGCTGGGGGGGTCAGGCGGGGTCAAAACCCGACCCCCCAGTGTAATGTTTTGATTGTCTAGGGAGGGTCGAACCCCCCCGCAATTTTTACCCTGAGCGTAATGTAATCAAGGTTGTTAAGATTGGTATTGGCCAAATACCAATACACTATTGGCAATATTTTTTTGTTATTGGGGATGATATTGTCAATACTTTTACGATGAAGTATTGACTCGGTATCGTAAATACTTTTAAGCCAAAATTAGCCAATAGCCAATATTTTTTTAAATTATTAAAAAACTGAATTTTTTTAGTAAAAAAAAATAAAATTTCTGTTGTCATTCAACATAGAAAACTTATTATCGTAGATATCGATGCGTGCTTTGGTAACTTGTTTCTTTTTTGCTGTTTGATTGATGCGTGTGAAGTTAGCCTCGAGGCTGGCAATGCTAATTAAAAAAAAAAATGCTTGCCCTGGGGCTGTGCTATACATTGTCGGATGGGGTCTAAAAAATGAAATCGAATGGTATATTTGGATTGTCTTCGGTTCAACAAATAAAAAAGTTATAAGCAAAAAACGACGATTTTCCGCCGAAAATTGCATAAAATCAACATTGGCTCTTCTTTGAGAAAATCGAATTTGTTTTAAGCTGCTGCCCTGGGTATATCCGAGACGCTTGTTTTTAGATAATTCAATATCAAATCCAACAATATAACTTTCGCTTCTCAAAGTTAATAAATAAACAAGTAAATTAAAAACGAATTTTTAAAACCCAATGCTTTTATATGTAATTAAAACACAAATTTTGCAATCAATTTTTTCTTATATTACTCTTTTATTTTATATTAAAGTCGAAATATCTTAATTATATCGAAATTAATTAAAATTAACTAAATTAATTGACTTATTGTAAAACTAATAATTGAATATTGTATTGTCTTCTATTTTGAGCATGTATGCAAAATTTGAAAAAAATCTATCATCAGGAAGTGACTCAAAAATTGATTGCAAGATTTGAAACAGACAGAGAAACAGACAAACAGAGACGACGAGTAGATAGAAGCATTGAGTAAAAAGTTATCGAATAAAACGTCGGGCCGTATACCAATTTCTTCGAGCAAACCAAAACATAAACAGACACTGCGATTGGACAATCGAGTCTAGCTCACTGTGGCTAATTATGCAAAATATTCAAAATATGCAAAGTGGCTACTCGTCAACACCTGCGTATTCTAACAAACTTTTTTTGAAAAATAATGCTTTTTTTATAAATCCATTACGTCTAAACATTAAAAAGCCACCCGTGACTAAGCATCAGAATGATGCCTACAATTGTGGTATTTTTGTAGGCGTTTTCATTAGAAGACTGGATCGTGGAGAAGATCTGAGATCTGAGTGGTTCTTTTAATCCAGATAGTGGAAGGGAACAATGGTTAAAAGAAATCCTGCTGGCATCGGACAACATAACATAACATAACAATTAATTGTCTTTCCTTCTTTTGAGAGGTTGGATGTTAGTGTTAGGACTAATGCCACAAGAACAGATTTTTGAGCATTTGCGGAATTTTTTGATGAAAGCATAGAGCCATATGAATCCGTAAATAGGGCTATTTTATGTGGACCGTCTGGTTGTGCCATCCACTCCAAGCCGCATTTTATAGCCGTTAACTCAGCCGTATAAATACTAACGTCATTCGTGACTCTCTTAGCCATTTTCATATCTTTTTCCGGGATATAAATTCCCACAGCTGCTACATTGTCTATCTTGGATGCATCTGTGTACATATGTGTCGAATCCGTATATGTAGCAATCAGTTCCTTAGCTCTTTGGAGAATTGACGGATCATCCTTCTTTAACCCCACCAGCCCTTCGTTGAAAAGAAGTGGAATAAGTTTCCATGGTGGAGTTAAAGAAGGAGTTAAGGGGACTGGGTTGAATTTGTCAACTATTTTGTTCGATGCCGCTGTTCTTTTGGCCGCTGGTTGTTCAGCTTCTTTCACTTTTCTGTGAAAGAACCATCGCCATTTAACCCCTTCTTGTCCTCTGGGAGGTACAAAGATGTCTTTTGCCGGATGGTTTGGAATGATCTTGGTTTTAGTGGCAAAGTTTGCAATTTACATCTTTCGTCGTATATCGAGTGGAGGATCTCCGCATTCAATTTGTAGAGCGGCCAAACTGGTTCCAACCATTGCCCCGCAAACTGTTTTTAAGGTACTATATTGAATTTTCTCGAGTCTTGGTTTTTGAGATTCTGAAGCACTGTCGAATGCTTTGCAGCCAAACTGACCGTATGGCGCATCGGTAGAAAAGCATCAGTGTTTCTTTGCCGCAGCCCCAGCTTTGTCCTGTCAGGCATCGCATGATATTGAATTTTTTCTTGCAACGATCAACGATCTTATCAATGTGTTTTTTCCAGGTTAATTTTGAGTCAAATATTATACCGAGAAATGCAGCTTCGCTCTTCCAACTGATTTTTCGGCATCCATACAAATAGGTAGAGAATTTCTTCGGAATTCATTGTATTTTGTAAAACAGACTGCGACCGATTTCTCGGTTGATAGTTTGAATCCCCAATCGAGGAAGAATGTTTGGACTTTATTTAATCGAGTCTGTAAGCAGTTTCGCATAGTATGTGGGTCTTTTCCTGATATCCATATTGCTACATCGTTCGCAAATATAGATGTCCGAATTCCATGGATTTCTTGACAAGGGATGTCGCTCATCATAACAATAAACAAAAGGGGGCTCAGGACAGAACCCCGTGGGGTACCGTTTTCCAACAATACCGGATCTGACAAGGTGGATCCCACACGAACCATGGCCTCTCGATTGTTCAAGAAGCTATGGATCCATTTTAAAATCCTTCCTCTGACACCAAACTTTTCAAGCTTTAACAAAAGCCCCTCCTGCCACATTAGATTGAAGGCTTTTTCTAAGTCCAGGAAGACCGCCAGTGTCCCAGCCTTATTCCACATCAAGCGTTTAATATCGTTTTGTAGTCTAAGGATGTGATCTGTGCATCGCTGTATTCAGAGCACAAAAGTTGACATTCATTTTGAAGGTGGTTTTCTGTTGTTTCCATTATAACTTGAACGGAACTGAAGTTCTTTGACAGCAATGCGGTGACGTCAATCTTCATATCGCGTATCGCCTCAAATCCCAGTAGGTTGAGATCATGTACCTTTGTGACATTGAACCACACTCTTCTTTGGATGTCTGAGTTTTTCAATTTTACTTCTGTTTCAAATGTGCCCATTGTTGGGATGTCATCTCCCGTTGCTGAACAATATCTTTTATCATTCAGCTGCAACTTCGGTTTCCCCAGTTTGATCCATGCAGCTCGTGAACAAAAGTTGTCTCTGGAACCACTATGAATGAGAAAACTGAAGGGTTGACTGTTGAGAGTCAACTGTTGCAACAAAGGATTTCGTCCTTTCATGGTGAACACGTGTTCTTTCACGAATTCATCTTTTGCAAATATACACTGAACTTGTCTTTTCTTTTTTAGACAAACAGCTTGCAGATGTCCTTTCTTTCGACAGAAATTGCATATGTAGTTTGCAAAACGACATTCTTTAAAAGTGTGGTTGTTCTTACCGCAACGTCAACACTTTTCTTTAGGAACATTTGTCGTTTTATCAGTTGCGTGCTGCTGATGATATTCCGTATGTTTCTTCTGCTTTCTTCGATCAACTTTGAATACCTGAGACGTTCTCTCAGGTGATGGGGCTTTTTCGCAAACGGTTTCTTTTGCAACTTGAGCTGCATCTTCGGTTTCGCATGCTATCTCTATTGCTCTTGCAAAAGATAACTCATCGTCATTTATGCGGAACAGAGCTCGGAGGACTGTTTCATTGTTGACGGAACAGATGAATCCGGTCCTCATTGCTTCGTCTTGTAGATTCTCGATGGAAGCGAAATCACAAGTTGTCGCTGCTTGACGAATTCTTGCCGCCAACTGGTTGATGGTTTCACCTGGTTCTCGTTTCATTCCGGTCCAGAATTTGTACCTTTCTCGGACGAAAAACGTTGATGGGTTAAATTGATTTCCCATAAACATTTCGATTTCTTCTATCGTTAAGTCATTCGCTTTCTTTGGCGGTGTTTGCTGACTTGCTAACGTATCAAGAAACTTGTATGTTGACGAGATTTGATTAGTCAAGAAAACTTGAGGTATTTTTTGACCAGGAACCGAATGGGCACCAGTGAAAGTTTCAAACCTTGCCCAGTAATCTCTCCATAATTCTTTCAAAGGATCGAAAGCTTCGAAACTGGGAATATTTGTTGCCGATGGTTGTAAACTCAAAATCAACCTCTCCATTTGTTTTATATGTTCTGCTCGTTCTTTTTCGCGAAGTCTTTCTTGTTCAGCGCGTTCTTTTTCACGCAATTTCTCTTGTTCTGATCTATATCTCTCTTGTTCAGCGAACAATTTAATTAATTTATCAACTTCAGACATGTCGACTGCACCAATTGTTGTATCTTTCAGAAAACTTTATTCTTTCAAAACACAATATAAATAACAAGAAACATGTAATGTAAAAACCGCGCAACTCGCTAAACACTAAACAGAACTTTCTCGCAACAACTCGGTAGCTGGCTTGGAAGGCGCACCTGACTACACCTGGAGTGTCTCGTCACAACACTACTAATTTACAAAAGCTCCTCTTGCACAAAGCAACAGATACGAAAATTGTCATAAATAACTTTATTGCTACAATAAGATTCGGAAAGGATTATGTAAAATTCCATTTCACGATGAATTTAAAAAGTCTACAGATACCTAATCTGAGACTGTAGCATTGGTTGCTTTTAAACATCTTTTCAACCTTGGTATCTCTAGAAAAAATTTTGCTTCTGATATCTGATACCTCATCGTACAAGCAAGTTTAATTTGATAAAGATAATTTCAACTCCTCGATGTTTGCCGACAGCAAAATATTTTTCTGGACAAGCTAGAGCGATGAAGCTACATCGTCAGTAGACTTTGATCAAGTTCGAAGTTCCCTACTGAATTGGTTGAGACATTCCAGCATATTCTTTTGATTTTCAGCTGTCATTGGTTTCCCCGCTTATTCGTTTTAACGACGATTTTTTTTTATATTAGAATATCGTATTTCTTCATTGTTTTGCTACAAGTCCTATTGCTTCTTTTACAATCTGATCCTTTTTTTATTTAATATATGGACAAAGTGCCACTATTATTATAGCTAACTGGTCAATACTAAAGCCTTTACTTTGCAATGCAATTTGAGTGCATTTTTATTTTCCTTAGTACATCATTCCAAGAAAATAGGTAACAAAGAAAAGTTAAATTTCATACCGCAGGCATAAGGTTTTGAGCAGCACCTCTGGCGTCTACATTTTATGTTTATTACAAACTTCCGAAGTTGCAGCCACAGCCTCATCAAAATAAGCACTCCAACCTAGACATGTATATTGGTTTTGTGTAATTTTAGTCGTTATTTCATTTTATGGAGTTTGTGTAAGGTGTTTTTAATCGCAGCGGGTGTCACCTCCAAACGCGTGACACCCGGGGCGGATCGCTTCCGCCGCCCCACTCTAGCTACGAACTGCCGGTTATTCTCCCGTTTCCGCTTTCTCTTCCGTTCCCTATTGCTCTCCCGTTCTCGCTTGCTCTCCTGTTTCCGCTTGCTCTCCCGTTCTTGTTTGCTCTCCCGCTCCCTTTGAGTAAGAGAGACCCTCATGTTTCAGATCTATGTTTATGGAGATGGAGAAGAGACGGAGAAAAACTTATTCCACTATGGATGACAAATGGAAAAATTAAAAAAAATCGAGTAAATTAGTCTACTGTTTGTGTAAATTATGTTGCGCTGTAAGATTTAGCTTTGTCAAAGCTATCCATGCTGGACAATGCTGGTACAGCTCTTTGTAAATGCGACGAAGAATGTGTGTAGTGTATTTAGATTTTTATTGAATATTGTGTGGATTGTTGTTTGTCACTTTGTTGTTTATGCTTATATCTGTTACAGCTGATAAAATTATTAAATTTAACCATTTACCTGATACCGACTCCAACCACTGATCTCTATAATATAACATATTATATTATAGAGATCAGTGACTAGTCAGCAAGAAATAAATTTAACCGTGAAAAAATCCTAGCAAGCACTTATTATATATCGTTGGAAAGGTATGAATTAGGAGAATATGAAAAACGGAATTCTATAACTGTATAACAATGCGGGGGAATGTAGGATAACAAAATAACAAGATGGCCGACAATTCGAAAATATCCTTCCAAAACAATTATTTATAACAATGTTACAACTTGACTTTAATGCTAAATAGTCTTAAAGCAGTGTTACTTGAATAATTTTCAAAAAAAAATTTTTTAATAAACTTTTTGAAGAAAAAGTTGAAGAACCACAGAAATTTATAGACCCTTCTCCCCATGGGTGGGATGACATTGGTAGTGAGGGCCTTTTAAAGCTGGTCCAGTAATACATAGATCCACTGGTACAATTTGATCTTGATTATGAATTTTGCGATATCAGCCATTTTGGAAAATGGCTTTTTATGGTTTTCAAAAGTCATTACTGCTCAAATTGAACCTATGAACAACAATCAAATACAAACTAGTTCCAGAATATGTTTATTCACATACATCCATATATAATTTCCAATTTCAACATATAAAAAAAACAAAGAGAAAAACAACAGAAACACTAAAAATAACAATTTTTATTTTCTGCCCTGGAAATTGCAAGACATTATGATTGTAAACATCCAGCATATTGTGAATAATCATTTTTATAAATTGGAAAATATTGATATTTTGAGTCATTGGTTTCACCTGGTTGCCCAATTTATTGCCTAATGCCTGGTTAATCACAGGGAGTCAGTGGCTTCTATCCTTATACAGCCGGGCGCAGCTTCGCCCGGCAAAAAACAGGGGGGGGGGAGAAAAAAAAGGGGGCAAGGAAAAAAGTTTAAAAATCCATCCATTTCGAAATTTCGATTGAACCTAAAGAATATATCTAAACGACGTGAGAGTCGTGAGACGTCGTGTGGCTTCTCAACGTTGACTCGAGATTCGTTAATTAACATTTAATGTCCATCTTATCTTTCAGCTCATCTAATACGTTTCACGATGTAGCTGCAACCGAATGGACATGGAACATAATTTATGCTGAAGCCCATGAATGCTGATAAGTTCTACGACTGATGACGGCTATATAAAATAAACTTGACTCTTTTTGGCTCCTTCTTGTTCACAATTTGTTTATGTTATATCTTTATTATTCTAATTAAATGGTAATAATTATAATCTACCTAAGTGGTTGCTAAACACTTACTAGATCTTTTCTGATTATTAATTGTTAATATAAGTTTGTTTGTTCATGATATGGCTAAGTAGGATATAGAATAAAACTTATATATATATATATATATATATATATATATATATATATATATATATATATATATATATATATATATATATATATATATATATATATATATATATATATATATATATATATATATATATATATATATATATATACATACATATACATATATTTATACAAACATATATATATAACACCTCCCCCTCTTTATGGAAAATCATATGATTTTCTACTGGGGTCCAGTACTATCCGTTTTGGAGGGTTGCAATAACGTTTAGGTCTTGCCCCCGGTTCTATTCCTGTTGGAATGTGTGTCAATTCCTCCGGATTGGCTTCATTATCCATATAGCTCGGAACATGGTCTCCTTGTCTATTCTCTCCATCCTCATTCTCCGTAACCCGAGGGGTTGCGTTTATGTCTGGTTCCAACATCTCTTCCTCTCCTGGGAACACAATTCTTACCGGGGCTTTCTCTCCATCACTTTTATCTTGAAGGGGTACTGGCATGTCGAATGTCTCAAACATTTCTTTAAGTGCCCAATCTAAATTCCTTGGTCTTAATTGATTTGTATGCCTTTTTGTAATCCTTCTGTCAATCTCGACTTCGTAAACCGTTTTTCCAATTCTTTTTAAAATCTTCCCTGGTATCCATCTGGGATGGTTTGGATTTTTATAATCTCTAGCGTACACCGCATCTTGTTCTTTAAAAACTCTCGGTCTTGCCCCATTCCTTTTGTCAAACTGTCTCTTCATGCAAGATTTTTTTTCTGAATACTTTTCATCTTTTTCAGTACTTAGTTGTAAGTCTGATAGTGGTGTTCTAATTTGTCTCCCCAAAAAATTTTCTGCGGGAGATTTTTGATGTGGACTAGATGGGCATGGTGTAGATCTATAACACAACAAAAACTTTTGCACCAATTCCTCGGTAATTCCTTCACCTTTTAGCTTTTGTATGGTTCTTTTGAAAGTATCAACAAATCTTTCTGCTTGACCATTACTTTGTGGATGAAAAAGAGGTATTCGGATATGACTGATAAATTTTGACTGACAAAATCTTTCAAATTCCATAGAAGTAAATTGTGTTCCGTTATCTGATACCAATGTCTTGGGAAATCCATACCGAGCAAACATTCTGTTCAGCTCGCGAATTGTCGTTGTTGAGGTAGCCGCACTCATTTGTATTATTTCTGGCCATTTTGAATATGCGTCCACAACAACCAGAAACATTGAATTCTCCATTGGTCCCGCAAAATCAATGTGAATTCTCTCCCAGGCCTGTGATGGTTCAGGCCATGGTGACAACGTGTTTTTTATAGGCATTTTAGCTGCTTTTTGACATGCATCACAGGTTTTCACCATACTTTCAATATCTCTATCGATTCCATGTCAATACACCGACTGTCTGGCAAGCATTTTCATTCTCGTAATTCCTGGATGACCCTGATGTAGCATCCTCAATATACGCTGTTGCAGTTTTTTTGGAATTACTGCTCTTACACCCATAAATAAAATGCCATCATGTAAAGTCAAATCAGTTGCTTTACTTTGGAATGCATTCCAGTTTGATCCAGGTTTAACTTTTGGCCAAAATCCTTTTTTAATGATCTCACTTAACTCTCTGAGTTCAGAGTCTTCTTCTGTCGTAATTTGAATATCTTTCTTACTAACAGGTAATTGTCTCATCGTATCCTCTTGTATCATTGTGATGTCTTCGTTTACACCTGCTATTATCAAATCCTCATTTCCTGTTGTTTTTTTGGAATCAATGAGTCTTGATAAGGCATCAGCTTGACCAAAATTTGCTGTTCGTCGATATTCGATCTCAAAATCATAAGCTAAGAGTATCAGTTCCCATCTCTGTAGTCTGTTTGCAGCGTGTGCAGATATTCCTTTTTTTGAACCAAATACTGACAAGAGAGGCTTGTTATCGGTCAAAAGCGTAAACCGCCTTCCATAAACAAATCTATGGAATTTTCTTACTGCAAAAACTAGGGCTAAAGCTTCTTTTTCTATTTGGCCGTAATTCTTTTCTGCTTGGGTCAGCGCACGGCCTGCAAGAGCGACTGCTTTTTCTGTTCCATTAAGAAATCGGTGTGAAATCACTACTCCAATTCCGTATTCACATGCATCAGCAGCTATTACGATGTCTCTTTTGGGATCATAATGCGTCAGCAATAAATTTGATTGTAACACCTTCTTAAGGCTTGTAAGAGATTCCTGGTGTACTCTTAACCATTCAAATTTCTCATTTTTTTCCAATTCATCTAGTGGGCCTCTCATTTGTCTCATCTTTGGTACAAAAACAGAATAGTAACTAACTATACCCAAAAACGATTTTAACTCTTTTCTGTCTTTTGGTGGGGGCATTTCTACAATTGCTGTTATTTTTTCTGGGTCTGGTTTTCGGCCTTCTTTGCTGATAATATGACCTAGAAATTTAATCTCTTTCTTGGCAAAAGAGCACTTGTCCATCTTGACTCTAAAACCAAAATCTGAAATCCGTTTGAATAGTTCAAGAACATTCATATTGTGTTCTTCCAATGTTGTGCCGGTCACAATTACATCGTCCGCACAACCTTTTAACCCAGAAGTTAAATTATCCATTGTTTCCTGGAAAATACCTGGTGCACTTTTTACTCCAAAGGAAAGTCTCTGGTACTGATATAGACCTTTGGAAGTGTTGATCGTAACGAGCTCTTTTGACGATTCATCCATTTCCAACTGTAGATATGCATCAGCAAATTCTACTTGAGTAAACCAAGCTCCTTGGTTTAATTTTGAAAAAATTTCGTTCGGTGTTGGAAGTGGATGTTGGTGCAGCTCAACAGAATACTGACCGATCTTGTTGAGAAGCATGCTCCACGTCGGTCAGCCTTGAGAAATTATCGTCCGATCACTCCATGGTTCAATACTGCTTGCGGCGAGCAGAAACGAAAAGCTCGTTCTCTTGAAAGAATTTACAGAAGAACCCGACTGATCTCTGACCGTGATAAATGGGTTGCGCAGTTACGTTTTTGCTTGGATTTTTATAGGAGAGCACAGGATGCGTACTGGCGAAATACGATTGCGGAGAGTGCAGGAAATGCAAGCAGGCTGTGGAGAGATTTGTCTGCCGTGATGGGAAAGAAACGATCTTTCATTCTTCAGGATGGTCTGACTGCAGAGCAATTCATGAGTTCTTTTGAGAAGAAGGTCACGGACGTCCGAGTGTCTACCCTTGATTCGGATACGCCTGAGTTCAACACCTTCTCTGGAGAACGTTTCAGCAACTTTGCGACTCTTACTAAGGATGACGTCAAGGACCTAATTAAGAACTCTCCAAACAAGTCATGTGGTCTACACCCGGCGCCAACATGGCTCATCAAAGAATTTTCAGAAACCTTGTCCCCATTTGTTACAGATCTGTTTAATAAATCGTTGGACACTGGTCACTTTCCGGTCCCATTCAGAGTGGCCGAGGTCACGCCAATCTTGAAAAAATCTACGCTGGATGTTTCTCTGCCTGCCAGTTATCGCCCAGTTTCGAATCTTCAGTTCATCTCTAAGGTTTTGGAACGGGCGGTTAACAAACAAATTCAACATCACCTGGATGGACACAACCTTCTACCGGAGCATCAGTCTGCCTATCGGAGGTGCCGTTCGACGGAAACTGCATTACTCAAGGTTACTTCGGATGTTCTCTTGGCAACCGATCGAGGGATGGTAACACTGCTCGCTATGCTCGATCTCACCGCTGCATTCGATTGCGTTGATCATGGAATCCTCGTGACCAGATTGGAGCGTACATTTGGCATTGATTCTGTTGCTCTTCGGTGGATCGGTTCGTATCTTTGCGATCGGAGGCAGTGTGTTCGTTATGGAGGTATCCTTTCTGGTTGGTCCTCGATTGTGTGTGGTGTTCCACAAGGTTCAATTCTAGGACCGCTACTCTTCATTGCATACACTTCAGATGTTTTTGCCCTGGTTGCTCAACGTGGTTTCAATATTTATGGTTATGCTGATGATCTACAAATCTACGATCATTGCGACACTGAGAGTATCGGTGTGCTCGCGGACAGATTGGACGGCTGCGTTTCGGAGATAATGGAATGGATGAAATGCAATCGACTAAAGTTAAATGCTTCCAAGACAGAGGTCATTCTACTGGGATCCTCTAGACGTCGGTTGCACTGCACCTTTGACGAGATCAATATAGTTGGAAACATCATTCGTCTCGTCGATAGGGTTCGCAATCTTGGGGTCATCATAGATTCTCAACTGACTTTCAGCGAACACGTTGCAAAATTGGTCAACACCAGTTACTACCATCTACGACAGATGAGGTCAGTTCGCAAATCCCTCACGGTCGATTCTTCGCATGCACTTGCCCGCGCTTTGATCTTGTCTAGACTTGATTATTGTAATTGTCTACTCAGTGGAATACCGGATCTGTTAATGAGGCGACTTGATGGTGTCATGCGTGCCACGGCTAGGCTGATTCTCCGATTGCCTCGACACGGTCATGTCACTAAAGCGATTCACGACCGACTACACTGGCTGAACATGCAGGCGCGTATCGACTTCAAGCTATCTCTCACTGCGTACCGATGCCTCCATGGTTCTGCGCCGTCATACCTCTCCGGTCTGTGCATTCCGGTGACTCAGTTTTAGACCTCCTAGCCGAATTTTTTTATGTTTGTGGCTGGCTGAACAAATATTTCGGCTGATATCCGGATTAGCCGAATTTACGCGTAAAATTATTATTCGGCTTGAATTTTAAATTATCCGGCTGATGATTCAAATTTGTGGCTGATAATTATTTTAAATTAGGCTAAAATTTAATATAAAATTATTTACTAAAGTTAATAAAGTTCAAAATTTATTACCTTTATATAAATTATCAAATTAATAGCAATTGTCATAAAAGTTAATTAAATCATCAAAAATGTCATATGATAAACAAAAGTACATCATAAAAAATAATATGAAAAAAAATTTACATTGAAAATTTAAAATTGTCATGTATAAAAACAATCTGATTTAATTTATCAGCACTTAAGGCTGATCTGCGGCTGTTCATAACTAATCCACATGTTGAAAACATACTTTCGACTGGTACTGAGCTGGGAGATGTTGTCAAATATACTTTTGTATTATGAGATAATACAGGAAAATCATCTGCATGGTTTCTCCAAAATGTAAGACAGTCTGTATGTCTGCTATCAACAAATGACAAATACCTAGCAATTTCAAGAGCATAATCATTAGTAGCATTATCCATATCACTCGTAGAGCTCCTTGCTTTCAATTCATTCAGCATTTCCTGACGCAGTTTCATACGCTTTGTTGCTGGCTCATCTTCATAACTTTCCATCTCAGGAGCGGTTGTATGAGTTATTAGTTGTTTGTCGATGCACCTTTTTATTTCCTGTTCTAAAAGTTCAGTTGCAGTGTGACGTGAAATTAGTGTTTTGGTTTCTGGGTCCAACACTTGTTGTAATTTGATAATGTTTGAATCTGGCAAACGTGAATCAAGTTTGGATAGAACATCTTGTTTGATTGCTCGTATTTTTGGATCCTCATCAGGTTTGCAAGTACATAGCTTTCTTATTTTTGCTTTGGCTAATGGAATGGAGGATGCATTTGGAATAGCACTACTGAACAACTCCGTTAAATCTTTAAAAGGTCGTAAAAAACATGCCAGCTCTCTTACACTTTCCCATTCATCTTCGTGTAAACAGAGGTCGACCCTACCAGATCGCTTCAAGGCATTACTAACTTCATGTCGAAGAGAAATGAGGGATTCAATCATTTCAAGTGTAGAATTCCAGCGAGTTGGAGTTGCAGATTTAAGCGATGAATGATGAGCTTGATCTGGCTGGTATGGTTTGTTGTCATCTTCATTTGCTAAAGATGTTGTGAACTGTTCATCTTGTTCAAGAAGTCCATTCAGACTTGCCAACATATATATAGGTTAAGCTGGCGTTCGGAAATTTTATAGCGGATTTTCGGCGTACCGTTTTCGGCTGGCCGCCGGCTAGCCGTAATTTGTTTTCGGCGGATTTACGGCGGCTGTAAAAAGTTCGGCGGCGGCGGCGGCCGGCGGCGGCTAGGAGGTCTACTCAGTTTCCTGGCCGATCTCACCTTCGCTCGGCTTCTTCCGGTCAGCTTCTTGTTCCTTCCTGCGGAACCAGGACGTTTGGACCGAGGGCTTTTGCAGTTTCTTGTCCAACTACCTGGAACAATCTACCGATTGAACTTACCGATCCGGCGTGTGTCGATAGCGTTTATGTTTTTAGGAAACGACTTAAAACTCATTTTTTTCTTCGTATGACGAACGGATATTGACCCTTTTTGTTTCTGATGTGTGATTCTGTTCGTTCGTTTATTTTGGCACTGCCGCCTCGTGCTCTGAGAAATTTTTCTTTTTAGAGAGCACGTTAAATAAATAAATAATAATAATCTCAAGCGCGTCGTTAAGGCCTGTTTTAAAATCAGCACAGATGCGCACCGTTCCGCTTTTCTTTGGAACAACCACAATCGGTGCCGCCCAGTGACTGTATTCAACTCTTTTAAGAACTCCTACATTGACTAGTCTTTCAAGTTCCCTAATGGTTATTTCTTCGTAAGCAAAAGGTATTTTTCGAGGTCTGCAAAATTTTGGCTGAGACTCTGACTTAAGGAGCAATCTTGCTTTCTTTTTACTGCAATGGCCCAAGTCTTCTTTGAAAACATTTGGAAACTCTGTTTGTAAAAGAACAGCTAAACTGGTTTTTTCCTGCGAAGGCTTTTCTGCAACAGAACAACAGATTGCATCAAACGCTTTTATCATTGGTGGAAGTTGATCCATCCATTCAATTCCTAGAAGTTGTGTTGTATTTTTGGCCACAAAACAGCATCCATTGCCTGTCAATCCTGCGCACGAAAATTTGGTTTGAAATTCACCTAGTACTTGAATTTCAGTACCGTTTGCAGCACCAATTTTTGTTGTTGCCTTATCTAGCCTTGGTGAACCAATCTTCACCCAAGTTTTTGTACTGATGATTGTGACATCGGCTCCGGAGTCCAGTTGCATCCTAATTTCGACATCACCAAATTTCACAGTGGTGTATCTTCTATTGGCTGCTATAACTGTACGCTTGCTGGGAATTGTCTTGACTTCCCGTATTTCGTGTCGTCTATACGACAGACTTGGACTCATCCTTAAGCTTGGACTTCTCTTTCTACTGAAAAGTCTTTTGGGACTTTTATCATCAGTTCTGCAGTTGGCAGCAAAATGTCCCGGTTTTCCACAGCGAAAACAAACTTTTTTGTTTACGGATGAACCCCGGATTTCTTGGCTGGAAGATTTTTTAGGTGATTTTTCTGAATAGTGATTAACCTTACTAACTAAGGTTCCTGAAATCATCATTTGTTCTGTATGTAACAGTTTTATCCTTTCACATTCTTCAATAAGTTCTTCCAGTGAGCACTCTTGTTCTACCCTGAGCAGTAATTTGTGCTTAATGTTTAAATATTTCGGATCCTTCAATCCCCATATAAAATGTAAGCACATACTGGCTTCTTTTGTAAAATTTTCCCATTGTGCTTCGTTGCACAGCCTGTTCACCCTTGTGCCGAATGCCCTGAAAGTCTCTGGGTCCCTTATTTGGACGTTTTCAAAATCAAACCGTCTTTGATGAATGCTTTTTTTATTACCAAAAAGTTTTTCTAACTATCCTTTTGTCTCCTCATAGTTTAGATTCTCGATTGTTCTCGGCAATATACTACCCTTAAGTAGTGTGTATTCGTTTTGTTGAAGCTTCCCGGTCAGAGTTGCTCTTTTTTCTGAATCGCTCATTGATTCGCCTCCGACTGACTGAACAGCTTCTTCAAATCGCGCAATCCAATCAGTGAATGTAAGGCCTTAATCTAGATCGTAAACAAATTGCTCAATTCGTTTGTAGAGGTCTGGTCTTACTTTGACGGATCTATTGTCCTGCATCATTGAGATTAACTGAAGAAATTTTTTTTCAGTTTCTTCTTTTTCAATTCCCTTTTCTTCTTTTTCTCGAGCCTCTTTTTTAAGTTTTTCTTGTTTTTCTCGAGCTTCCCTCTCAAGTTTCTCTTCTTTTTCTCGAGCTTCTTTATCAATTAGAAACTTAAGCAATTGTGCTATATTTGAATCTTGGTCCTTTGACATCCTGGTCGCCAATGTTATATATTTATTATTCTAATTAAATGGTAATAATTATAATATACCTAAGTGGTTGCTAAACACTTACTAGATCTTTTCTGATTATTAATTGTTAATATAAGTTTGTTTGTTCATGATATGGCTAAGTAGGAAATAGAATAAAACTATATATATATATATATATATATACTAGCTGGGTTACCCGGCGTTGCCCGGGGATTTTAAAGGCTTTTTATCGTTTTCTCTCTGGCTCCCGTTTCCTTAACCGCTTGCTTTCCCGTTCCATGTCGCTTTCTCACTCCTGGTCGCATTTCTGCTCACGGTCGCTCTCCCGTCCCCGGTCTCTTTTACTTTTCCCGATCCCGGTTGCTTTTACGCTTTACCGCTCCAGCTTGCTCTTCTTTTCGCTCTTCTGTTCCTCCATTAAATTTTAGAGCCTTCCCAATGTGGCTTAGATGGGCTGTAGCGGAATGCTGTGCACAGTCATCAAAATTGATCTGTTGTTTGGTTTGCTCGTTTAGTTACGTCTGAACTTCCTCAATTTTAATTAGTGTTCTTTAATGTATTGGTTCCACTCTGCAAGTGTGATCTTCTGCAAAGGCTTATTATGATTAACTGAAGCTGAAAAAAAAAGAATTTATTAGTTAACGGCTGCAATAATGTTAAAATCCGCTCATATATCTCAACAGGTTATATTTATTTTAAATACTTGTAAGATTATAAATGCTTACAATAGATTTATCACACACTGTTCAACAGCTGCTTTTCGTAAAATCGCTAGTCTTAGTTTTTGAGTTGTTCTTAGTTTTTAAGTGTCATGTCTACAGAAAGCATATAACGCTACATGTGGCATGTTAATAAATGTTGACCCGTGGCTTTGAAAAATGTGATATAAAACACAGATTGAAATAAAACATGAAGTAATAATAATATTAAAAACCTTCAAAGCATTAACTTAATGAATTTTCCGAGAGTTTTCTGAGATCATCAATTTGGAACAATCGAAGAGTACCACTTTTATTTAGCAAATGATGCAATTATAAATTGAACAAAACAGCAGCAGATTGATAGGCTGGCTTGAGAACTTTGTTCATGATTTTGTTGAAACACAAAAATACTGCACTTGCTTTCATTTCTTTCAAATTTCATGCACCTCATATATCAGTGAAACTTTTACAATATGGTCTCCATACATTTACATAGGGACGATTTTTCACTTGCGTTTGGAGCCATGTAGATTAATATTTTCGACCGCATTGGGGTTCTAGCTTAATGCATTAGAAAGACAAATATATTAGCCAAACATAGAAACAAATTTTTGGAAAATAGTCTAACAAATAAAAAAGTTATGAAGCAAAATATAGATCAGGGTATGAAAAATCGTCTCCATACATTTACATAGGGACGGCGACGGTTTTTCGCCTATAACTTTTTTATTTTTTGCAATATTAAATTTATTTTTACACCATTATATTTCCTTTTTAAATACCTTTCCAACGATCTATAGCACAACCCCAATGCACGAACTTTTTTTTGCACTATGGTTCGGGGATCCAGCTGCGCAGCCAACTTCTCCCTCGTGGAGGTTCGGAAGAGAATGAGCCTCAATGAGCTCTATGAAATCAAAACAAAGGTATCCGGCGGCACCATAGATATCTATGGTGCGGCACTAAACAACACACATATTTATTTAATTTAATATTTGTATTTAAAACCTTTAAAACTCAAGAAAAAAAAAATATTTTGTATAATTTAACTATAAATTAATTTTATTTTATTTTGTAGAAAAAAAATTTACTCCAACTTACTACCGCTGACCAAAACGTTTTTTGTCCATAAAACATCAACGGAGAAACCAATTTATTTAAAATTTTACAGGAACCACCGCTTGAATAAGATACATAAGTGTGCCAAATTTCAATTAAATCTGTTCGGCCGTTTACATTTTATGTCCGAACAAACAAACAAACATTTCATTTTTATATATAAGATAGAATTGTTAAAATGAAAAATATAAATCATGAACTCAGTCAATAGGAAAAAGATATATATATATATATATATATATATATATATATATATATATATATATATATATATATATATATATATATATATATACATATATATACATATATATATATACATATATATATATATATATATACATAACTTACTACCGCTGACCAAAACGTTTTTTGTCCATAAAACATCAACGGAGAAACCAATTTATTTAAAATTTTACAGGAACCACCGCTTAAATAAGATACATAAGTATGCCAAATTTCAATTAAATCTGTTCGGCCGTTTACATTTGATGTCCGAACAAACAAACAAACATTTCATTTTTATATATAAGATATATATATATATATATATATATATATATATATATATATATATATATATATATATATATATATATATATATATATATATATATATATATATATATATATATATATATATATATATATATATATATCTTTGAGACACGCTCCAAGAAACACAACTCGCCATTTGGCAGAAACAACTTTTCGAGCCAAATTCTCGACCTTTCGGCACAAAACTCTCTGTTCGAGACTACAATTAGCCAAAAACTTGTCCATTAAACTTTTATTGTCAGACCGACGGACCGTTTCAGCTATGTCAGCCATCCTCAGGGTCAAAAGTAAAACGAGAAAAGTAAACAAGCAGAAAGAACCGAAATTGTCAAAGAATTAGCACACTAACAAATACTTTGGCTGTTGAGGCTGCTCCTGACGAATCTCATTGTAATGTATCTGAGGAAATTCTTGTCTCTTCTAATATAACACAGCGAAAGCGCAAAAATTGATTTCCAATAGTATAAATTTTATTTTCTTTTGATTTGATAGGTAGAGTGTTTTTTTGTTTTTTCTTACAGGGTTACGAAAAGTTTTAGCATTTACACAAACATATATACATACATACATACACAGCCGTATTGAATGTAGGACATTTTCCACCTCGGAAATTCCATTAAAACTATTTTTTACTGATAATTATAGTTAATAGTTAAAAATTTAGTCTACTAGTTCTTATTATATTTTGCAAATTTTCACACGGGGAAGTCCGGCAGATAATGTTCGTTCCCCGGACGTTTATATAACCATTAAAATTGTTTTCTTTTACAATAAGTTTTACAAATCGCGTTTTATTTTTCTTAGGAATATGGAAATCAAATATAAAGTTATTGAACTTCAAGACGCAAGTGGTCAGTGGAAACCCTGTAAATCCTCTGTTGATGATGTTGTTGAATCGATGCCTGTTTCAAATCTACATAGTCCTATTGTTACCAACGGCACCTTCAGTAACATTGCTGTGGCCGATGACACACTCAGTGGCCTTTCTGTCGATGAAGATGACACACTCTGTTACTTCACTGTTAACGATGACACACTTTCTGCCCTCGCTGTAACCGATGAAAATGACACACTCTCTGACCTCGCTGTAATCGATGAAAATGACACACTCTCTGACCTCGCTGTAATCGATGAAAATGACACTCTGTACCTCGCTGTAATCGATGAAAATGACACACTCTGTGACCTCACTGTTAACGATGACGCACTCAATGACCTTCCTCTTACCGATTACACACCCTGTGATTTTGACCAGCTTCCGTTATTACTCTCAACTCCAATTGAATCTACCACTGCCGGTACGGTGTCTGATAAAGAAAGACATGTCAATCAGAACGATCCATCATTATTTGTAAACCACCGGATCACATCTTCCATTATTTCGCAATTAATAAATTCACCATGTCAGCCCGACAAATACTACAATTTTACCAAAATCAATGGGCGCTCATTTATGAGTGAATGGTTCAGAATCTGCCAACCTGACAAAACATGGAAAACTCGCACGTGGCTTTCGTACAGCACATCAACCAACAGCGCATTTTGTTCTACGTGTCTACTTTTTGGTGGTCCTACAGCTGATAAAACTTGGACACAGCAAGGTTACACGGATGGAAATCTGGACATGGTCTCCGTGGTATCGAACGGCATGAAGCTTCAGCACAGCATCGTCAAACAGTATTGATCCGTTTTCAGTGTTCATTAACGACCTTGATTTAGGGACTTGTTCAAAGGTCTCGAAATTTGCTGATGACACAAAGTTATCCATGAAAGTAGAGTGTGAGCTGGATGCCGACATTTTAAGAAAAAATCTTGCAAAAATATACCAATGGTCCCTAGACTGGCAAATGATGTTCAACGTAGATAAATGCTCAGTGATGCACATGGGTAATAGAAATCAAGAGTTTCAGTATGAGATGGGAGGAATATTGTTGAAGACATCTGAAGAGGAAAGAGATCTGGGAGTTATAGTACACAATAGCGGCAAACCATCAAGACAGTGTGCGGAAGCAGCAAAGCGAGCCAATAAGATTTTAGGATTGGTCAAGAGAACAATAATAAGTCGAAACCAGGAAATAATTATCAGACTATACAAATGTTTGGTAAGACCACATCTAGAATATTGTGTACAAGCTTGGAGCCCTGTTTTAAAAAAGGACATCGTAGTGTTGGAGAAGGTACAAAGGAGGGCTACAAAGTTGATTAAGCATTTAAGCCAGTTACCTTACGAAGAAAGATGAAAACAATGTGGCTTAACAACTCTAGAAAAAAGGAGAAGTAGGGGTGACTTGATCGAAGCCTACAAGATAATAACAGGAAAAGAGGATTTAACACCAGCAATGTTTTTTGAACAACCACCGATTCAAAGCACTAGTGGACATAGATTCAAGCTTTTTAAAAAAACAAGAAAAGACTATAAAAAAGGCTTTTTTTAGTTCTAGAGTGGTAAATATATGGAATGACTTGGACGATGACACTGTAGCATCTGAGACTACCACATCTTTTAAAGTAGCGCTATCCAGGCATGGATACTGATTTTTATGCAATTACTTATTTTTTATTAGTTTATTTATCTATTATCATTTTTCATTTATTTTATTTTATTCTATTTATTATTATTTTTAATTCTAAGTGGTTGTCTATAGGCGTAAAGTCTTCTAAACCACTATAATAAACGTTATCTTATCTTATCTATCTTGTCTGGTTTCAGTAGGTCTGATTGTGCACCAGGCTGCAGATGATGCTGATACTTTGGTTGCCAAAGTGGCATTGCAGATTGCTGAGGCAAATCAGGTTGTTAGTGTCATTGCAAATGACACTGATATTCTATTGATACTATTGTATCACTTCCGTTCTGAAATGTCGGATATTTTTATGTCTTCTCAACCTGGTCGTTATGTTCACTCTATACGTGCAATTGCATCATCTTTAGGATCATTGGTGTTGGATCGTCTCCTAATAATTCACGCAATCAGTGGTTGCGATTCCACCTCATGTTTATTTGGTCATGGTAAGGTCAGCATTTTTAAGAAAATTGCCAAGACCAGAGATATCCAGCCCATTACTCGAAACTTTAGAGTCGTCCATTGCCAGCAATGAAGAAGTTATGTTTGCCGGCTGTAAATTGTTAGTGTTTTTGTATGGCGGAAGTGCTACAAATTCGCTCAACCATCTGCGCTATTCCACCTACATGCATACCACTGCTACTAGTACACAGCTACCACGACCGGAACGACTACCACCTACTGAAAATGCTGCCAAATTCCATATATACAGAGTGCATATACAAGTTCTGCACTGGAAATCACTCTCGACCACAAATTTTAATCCACAGGATTGGGGGTGGAAACTGCACGAAGGGAAGTTTATTCCAGTAGCAACGGAAATCGACGTTGCACCTGCTGATATTTTGAAGGTGGTATGTTGTAAATGCACTGCTGATGCAAAGAAACCATGTGGAACTCGAGCCTGTACTTGTAGGAAGTATGGATTGTCTTGCGTCACCGCCTGCAAAAATTGCAACGGAGTTTCTTGCGAAAATAGGAGTGAGAATTTTTCTGAATCTGTGGAGCAAACTGAAATGGATGGTGATATTATCGCTGAGGAAGAGATTTTAGATGATGATTATTTGGAGGTACATATGACGTGGTTCTATGAGGAAGAAGTTGTCACTAGCAAATGAATTTTGTTTGAGTTTCTTTTGTTTGTATATTTTCAGTTTATATCTCGTTATGACATCTCATTTTAAATTTTGTTTGTGTATCAGTATTATGTTTAAATATGCATTTTATGTATATATTTGCAAATTGTTAGAGCGGTGTTCCGAATGCAATTATTTGTTTTTAAATTTTATTATTTGTCATTCAATTTTTTGCTTATTTTTTGCATAATATATCTCATAATAAACATTCTAATTCATTCTAATATCAGTATCAGGAGTTAATTATATGTTTTTATATCATTATTATTCGATTTAATTTTCTGTACATTTTTACTCCACTAGTCTCAATATTTCTTTCATAATAAATTTCATTATTGCTATACAAGTTTATTTCAATCACAGTTTTCTATTTAATATGTCTGCATGTATATTGTACTTAAATTGTGTATGTTTTTACATTGCACTTTAATTGTCTGTTTTTAAATCTTTTAGCTCGCTAGTCTGAATATTATTTCATGGCTTTAAAATATGTTCCGGTCAGTGTATTCGGGTGGACTTCGGTATTTTGAATGCTCATAGGTAGACTTATAATAAACCATTGAGAAACCTTTGTCCCTAATTATTTTTATGTCAAAAATTTATCAGCCGGACTATGATGTCCGGCACACGTTCGATGCAGAATGAAAGTGAAAATGAAGGTGACGATATTGAAACCGATAGCAAGGTTAATAATTGTAAAAAAATGGGCCGAACAAAGTTCTGTCAAACCACTTAGAGCGCTTCAGGAATTGTCTGGATTTCCCGCATTGGACATCTTGTACAAAATATTTGTGTCGCTTGCAATTAGGTACAAGCGCTATAGCGCCGAGAGAGCGATGAGCAGGGTTCGACTCATTAAGAACCGGTTAAGGACCTCAATGTTGGATGATTGGTTTTCTTCATTATTAATACTTTCTTCAGAAAAAGACATTTTGGAAAACATTCCTGTAGATAAAATCATTGATAGATTTGCTGCAACATCAAAACCGCTACAGAAACTTTTAATTAAATAAATTTAGATTTGGATTTATAGTTTTAAATGATTTTTTCAATATTAACGTGTGTTGTTTTTCTGTGTTTGGGTATTATACCGAAATTAGACGAATTTGAAAATGTGTATAGAAAGAACAAAAAAGAGTGTTAAAACTCAAACTATATATATTTCACCTTATATATATATATATATATATATATATATATATATATATATATATATATATATATATATATATATATATATATATATATATATATATAAGGTGAAATACTAAAAATAATGGCGGTCGCAACTTGGAGGAGGGGGGAAAGCTTAGCTACTTAGGGGGAGAATTGAGCCCGGCCACTTGGGGGAGATAGAAGCCACTGCAGGGAGTGCCGCGTGAAGGCTGCCTCGTACTCACCACCTAATATACAAACAAGAAACGTATCAGCATATGTATATATTTACATCTAAATATACACACACCTCTAGGTTTGCTGGAATATTTGGAAACACATTAAGAAAATCATAAACACATTAACATGTTCATATATATATATATATATATATATATATATATATATATATATATATATATATATATTGACAGTATTTGGGTATCAAATTCTCGCATAAACACGCTCTATTAAATGCTACGGCCCATTTTCTACAACACCATTTTTTTACTACTGCTTCAAACCGTCTAAATTTTCTTCCCGAATTAACTACACAGTCAACAGTACACAAAACTTTATTGTCACAAGGGGTTGACCAACAGGCGCGGCGCTGGGCGGGGGGGTCCAGGGGTCCGGACCCCCCCAGCTCCGACAGGTGCCACCCGTGAGATTTTTGCAAATCCAAAGACTTTTTTTACTAGGGGGGGGGGGGTATTTGAATTTCATTGGGTTAATCAGACTAAAAATAGTCGAAAAATTTTTTCGCCTGCGGCGAGCTTTCTTCCTTTTCTCAAGCTATGTTTTTCCTGCATGAAGTTTAACTATATTATAGTAGTTTTTCTTAAACATTCTGTATAGTTTGATGATGATTCAATGTTTATTCATGATAGTTCACTGTTTTATGAACTCTTATTTCGTTTTTGTTGAATAAATTTTAATTTTTGAAAAAACTAGTAATAACAACAACTTACATTTTTCCATTTATATTTGAACTTTGTTTTGCCAGTAACAAACCTAGATAAACTAGAAAAAACATGATTAAATTGTGATCTGCTAGTGTAAATACTTCAGTATTTATTTCTTACATAGTTCTATTTCAGTTTTTAACAAAATGGGTAAAGGACTATGAACCATATATATATATATATATATATATATATATATATATATATATATATATATATATATATATATATATATATATATATACACTTATTCAATATATATATTCAACTTGTCCTTGGACATTTTGGACCCCCCAGGACAAAATTCCTGGCGCCGCCCCTGTTGACCAACCGGTTTCGGCTTTATCCATCATCAGAACCCCTATAATAAAGTAAGGAAAATCAATGTATAGAATATTAGACGAAAGCCAAATATATAAAGATAGAGAAACACTAATAAAAATTTAGACGGTTTGAAGCAGTAGTAAAGAAATGGTGTTGTAGAAAATGGGCCGTAGCATTTAATAGAGCGTGTTTATGCGAGAATATATATATATATATATATATATATATATATATATATATATATATATATATATATATATATATATATATATATATATATATATATATATATATATATATATATATATATATATATATATATATATATATATATATATATATATATATATATATAAAATGACATATTCACAACACATTATGAACAAGCAGGGGCGTAGCTAAGGGGGGGTCGAGCTGCCCGGGCGCCATCTTGGGGGGGGGCGCCGAAGAGGAAGATACAGTATATTCATGCTAGACTAACTCTCTCTCAAAGTCTGCGTAAGATGCAAGAAAAACAGTAGTTTCCTTCCTTGCATCAGGATGTCGTCCACAGTCTAGTTGTATATCTGCTGCTTCAGTCCATTTAGTTGTTCTGCAGCATCAAACTTGTTAGGTTCTTAGGAAGGGAGAGAGCCATGTCACTCATGTGTTTCATTTCAAACCCACCAGCCACAATCTAGGCACAGATCTCCGGCTCAGGCAAGGTGGAACTTGGTGACCCCTTCATGCTCCAGCCACCAGTCATTTCACATCGTTGACGTAGAGCCAATGTTTTGAAAGCTGCTCTTGCTATCTAGAACGTCTGTGCCCTGTGCAGCACACCTCCTTTATGACATCAAGCATTTAAAATTAAATTTTTGCTGCGCCAAAAAACAAAACGTACCCTTTCGTATACATTTAAAATCGACTAAAAACAAAATGGTCGGTTTTAATATTTAACAATTGTCATATATGTAGAGTAGATAAACTAATAAAGTGTAAGTATTAACAGTTAAAAATGTTTCAGTGAAAAATTTGCGCAAGTTTGTCTCGTGTGACACCCCTTTTATAGGGAGCCGAGCCGGAGCGGTCAAATTTTTAGGAGCCGGAGCTGAGCCGTGGAATTTACCTGTATGTCCATTGTTTGCTACACTTCAATTACGGACAACGGTTCTTAACAATAGCACAGCACTAACGGTCTAGCACCGTTTCGCTTTGTAGTTAAGAAAATTATACGACTGAACTTGTTATAAAAATCTCTATCTGATGGTATAGTTTTTTGCCTGTTTTGGTAAATATTTGTAGCGATACAAATTCAATATTGTTGTTGTGAGCCATTCCTTCAAGTCGAATTGGCGATATTAGTGAAGAACACAAATTCAGTATTGTTGTTGTGAATCACTCCTTCGAGTCGAATTAGCTCAGATAATGTCTCGCAAGCCGCCAAAGCATGAGGAAATCATGGATTTGTTGACAGAAAATAAAACCATCGAGTCATTGGCTGATAAAATTAAAGGTAAGATACTACCTGATCTGGAGTCGAGCATCAGAGAGATGTTGAAGGAATCAATGTTGGAGCTGGTAACAAAGACCCTTCAGAATGAGATCAAACCTATTGTCGACAAGCTCAAATTTCTAACAGGAGAAAAAGTTGGACCTCGAAATTTCAGAGCGTGACATCACTGCTGGATTTCGCGTACCGGGTCCAAAGAACGCACCTCGACCAATTGTGGTTACATTTCCCTCCAGGCTTGTCAGAGATAGGATTTATGAATTAAGGAGATTACTACGAAAGCAGGACACTGTGCAAAAAGTTTATGTAAACGAACACCTAACAAAAAAAGGGTAGAAAACATCTTAAAGAAAAGAGAATTGTTTTCATCTGGACCTGGAATGGTGCGGTCTTTGTTAGGATGACAACTTATTTCGTTCAATGTATGAAGACACCAGCATTTATGTTTCTCCAAAAGATTTAAATGACCTGACCAATCAACTGCCTCGTGAATTTTTCTCTTTCCATCACGTTAACTGCAGGAGTATGAAAAACAAATTAGACGATTTAACTAAGCATCAGCGTCCCGATATCGTTATCTCGAATTCAATCGAGATTTCAAAACGATACGGGATTCCCGTATCACCATTGAAACGATACAGCCTGCGGAAGAAGTCTCGTATCGATATTAATTGGCGATACTTAAAATTTCATTCTCGATTAAAATCTCGAAAAATATCGGGATTTTTTAAAAATATTTTCCAATAAATAACGAAAGTCATACATATTTAATTAACGATTGTCACAACTGTGAATATTTGCAATTGATTCATCAACATTGATATTTTTCGGGATTTTAATCGGGAATGAAATTTTAAGTATCGCTAATTATATAGATACGAGACTTCTTCCGCAGGCTGTATCGTTTCAATGGCGATACGGGATCTCCCGTATCGTTTTGAAATCTCGATTGAATTCGAGATAACGATATCGGGACGCAGATGCTTAATAATTAGCGATACTTAAAATTTCATTCCCGATTAAAATCCCGAAAAATATCTAGATTTTTAACAAATATTTTCCAATAAATAACGAAAGTCATACATATTTAATTAACGATTGTCACAACTGTGAATATTTTCAATTGATTCATCAACATTGATTAATTAATCTACCTATTGACAGAAGTTTATAACTATTATCATCCCCACTTTAAATTCGGTTTTCCAGACAGCCTGTAGCCCCATTATTTACTATTTTTAGTCTGGGAACCGGCAGCAAAAAAGCCACGCTCCTTTTAGGCTGCTAGTCGAGCTCTGCATACTAATGATACTACAAGCCCTACAAGGCAATCGTACTCGCTGACATCGATGACTGTTATTATTAATGAGAATAATGAGTAATGTAATAGTAATGATCATTCTATGTTTATGTTTTGGTTTAGTCTGTTTGATAAACTTATTTTTTCAAATTTGTTACATAGAATTGGAATGATTATTTTAGTGTTTCGATATCCGTAATTGACCGTAATAGTAGCTCATCTAAGATATATCTTTATAATCTCGATGATATTCTTGGTTGTGTGTGAGTATGTGTGTGCCACCTGTAGTGTGCATGACAGTGCCGTAGCCCGTATCGTCTGCAGCTGGAATTCGAAACTTTCTCAGCTTCTTTCTTGCTATTGCTAACTGCATTCGCCATCGCCTATAAATAAACACGCTGGGTTTTTTCACTTTTTGAATTCTTGCATAGAGGCACTTTCTCGTGTTTGTCATCATTATCATGCCGCGTCACTAAATAAAGTAAATAAATACTTTCTATCGGCGGTAGCATTTTATTTATAGTCTAAATTTAGACAAATAGATGTACCGAAACTAAACAAATGAAACTTATTTCAAGTTGTAAACAAAAATTAAATTTGGTAAATTTTTATAAATTTTGAAATTTTGAAATTTTTTAATATTTATATATTTTTTTTCAATGAATTTCTTTAATGTAGTTATTAATATTGTCTGACGCGTATAGTTCATCATTCTATGTTATCTCTAGGCAAAATTTCCGCTTCAGTCGAGATCCCGAAATCGTATCGTATCGTATCGTTATTGGTCGAAGCGTATCGTATCGTTATTGGTCGAAGCGTCTCGTATCGTATCGTTCAATTCGAGGCAAATTTCAGAAATCGTATCGTATCGTTCCAAAAAAAATAACGGGACGCAGAAGCTTAGATTTAACGATACTACTTCACCAAAGTCAAGCTCGAATTCTGGCGGCCACAAAAACTTGGTTAGATGAAAATTCGTCTAAAGGCATAGAAATACCAGGTTTCCACTTCATGTTCCAAAATCGAGACATGAAAAGAGAGGAACACCAGTGTTACTTCATTTGAGCTTCTTCTTATCTCAATGGATTGTCAAAAAACTGTAAATTTCTTAGTGGTTGTTATTTATCGTCCCCCGGACACAAATTTACTCAGTTTTAACATAGAATTCAGCAATTTGTTAAATTTGTGGTTTGTGGTTTGGGCCGCTAGAATAGAACCACCGTGTATCCTCCTATGCGAGTCGTGGAATAGGGACGTTTCAAAAATAAATGATGATGATGATGATGATGATGTCTTGTCAAAAGAAATATGAATATTCTTTTAATGGGCGACTTCAATATTGATTTTCTAAGAAATCGGAAAAGAAGAATTATTCACTCAGAAGACAGCTGGATGCTGATAATAAAAAAGAAATTGAAAATAAAATGAAACTGCGCTTCCACAACATCACACTCGAAGCTGTTAAGAATAAATTTTTATATTTATTTGATTTTAAATCAATATTTAATAAAAAAAAAACTCAAGTCGGTTAATTGAATCAAAAGTTCTCTGCAGACTGAAGCAAGAGATGCCAGGATGTTTCTGGAAGCCAAGAAACAAATGTACGAACGATTAGACAACAAGGATTACCAGCAAGAGTAAGATGAACATGCCTCTACTTTCATGTTTTTTTAAAACCGTTTTATGAGAATAAATTCTGGAAAAGACTGGCCATAATACTTGAACTAAAATGGTTTGCAAGATTGTTGATATTTTTGAATTTTTTGGTCGAGGTTATGCTTATCCAGTTTGTTTTCTAGCTATGGCTTATTTTTTCAATTTACTGGCTTCTTACAGCCTTCTTCCGGCATTTACGGCGCCTACCAGGATAAGTTCTAAAACTGCCTCTGCAATTGACAACATGTTTACAAACTACCCCTTACAACATTCTATTGATAGGATTGTGATTGATGATATCTCTGATCATCTTCCGATTTTTCTATCAACTGATCTCGCACCAATACTGAAAGAGATCAGGTTTCATTTAGAAGGCTGACCAGCCTGAGACAGAAAGAGATGTTTGAACAGATGTTGGGTGAGATGGACTGGTCTGGGGTGATTGGGGTGGCCGATGGTGGTGATGCGTCGTCTACTTACTTATTTATTAATAAGTATCTCGAAATATATAACAAGTGTTTTCCACTGGTTAAATACACTCGTGGTCCTGCTAGATTTGATAAGGGTTGGATGATGCCCAATCTCATGAAGTGCTGCAAAAAGAAAAATGCCTTATATAAAAAATACCTCAAGAGCCCGAAAATTGCGACAATCAAAGAATTCTATTCAAAAAAATTCAATTTATGTCAAAACAATGCTAAAGAAACATGGAAAATCATTGGGAGCCTAATGGGCAAGCGATCTTCTGTGGAGCAGTGCAGGACTTTTGATGCGGGACGGGAATTATTTGACCTCTCCTACAGAAATTGTTGACTCGTTTAATAACCATTTCTCCAGCATTGGCACAGATCTCGCAAAAAATATATTAATTCATAATGCAACATTTGATGAATATCTTGGTAATCCCGTGGTCCATTCTTTCGATGCTGTACCTACAACACCGGGCGAGATCATTGAAATATCGACACGATTAAAAATCTCACACAGCAGTGGAATCGACGGAATTGACCCGTGTATTGCAAGATGCTCTGTTCCACGGATAGCCCATCTTCTTTCCTGCATAATAAACTGATCTTTTTCTTCAGGGGTTTTCCTGATCTGTTAAAGTCGGCAAAAGTAATTCCCCTTCACAAATCTGGCAAAAAAGATACCATTTCCAATTATCGGCCAATATCTATTTTATGTTTCTTCTCAAAGTTTTTTGAAAAAGCTATGCACTCCAGACTCTATGGATTTCTTGCCAGATTCTCCATCATTACCAGGAGTCAGTTCGGCTTTAGAAAAAATCACTCTACCTTCATCCCGCTCGTTCTGTTGCACTCGAGGGTTGTGGAGGCTATGGATCGAGGAGACTACATAATCCGCGTGTTTCTGGATCTGGCAAAGGCTTTTGATACAGTGAATCATAAAGTCTTGCTAAAAAAACTTGAACACTATGGGGTCTGAGGGATTCCATTAATGTGGTTTTTAATCGCCAAACCACAAAAAATTCATATAAAAGCAGCGAGTGTGAGTCAAATCGTGAAGCTCTCACATTCGAAGCTAACACTCTACTAACTCAACTAACCTAGCACCAAGAGCCGTAGGAGTGAACACCTTCCCCAAGCGAGTTACATAATGTGAGATTCCTCACAAGAATCGAAACCGGGACCTCAAGCCCAAGATTTTAGTGCTTTACCACCATGCCCCTAAAAGAATCTGGCTACTATTTCCAAACAAATGTTTTAAAAAACACTCGATTGCATGTCTGTATTATAGCAAAAAAATGATTTCACAGGGGAGTAGTAAACGAAATATGGTTATTTATTGTAACAGTTAGACTAATGATGTTCTAATGTGGTAACTAAAATGTCTTATTAACTTCAATTAATGTTTATTTGATATGCAGCGATGATGATCTATCAGAAATGTCTTATTATAATGTTGTAAATTATTAGATGCTTTTTCATTTAAAAAAAAATTGATGCTTTTCGCTTGATTCGGCCAAAGATTTGAGGTAATGTAACTTTTTTCCCAAAGTAGAATTAGGTAGCACTTTCCAAAATTAATCAATATATATTGAAGTATCAAAAAATGCTTTCATTTGGTTGTACGTAATTTATTTCTGGTTTTTCAGATATCTACCGACTAATAGTATAAGTCTATGATGAAAACAATGAAAATGATTTGTTGGAAGAAAGTATTGCTTTTTCGTAGGAGGCTGGATATTAGGAGTATTTATCCTGGATTTGTGAGTTAATTTTTGTTCACTGATTACAGTTGGCAGCGGCACGCAAATTTTCTAATAATTTTTTCTGAATAACATATTCATTATAGTGGTTTAGAAGACTTTACGCCTATAGACAACCATTTTGAATTAAAATAAAATAAAAAAATAAGAAATAAAATTTAGTATCCATGCCTGGCTACCACTACTTGGAAAGCTGTGGTGAACTCAGATGTTACATTGTCATTGTCCAAATTATTCCAGATCTATATCACCCTAGAACTAAAGAAAGCCTTTTTTATAGTTTTTTCTTGTTTTTTAAAGAGATTTAATGTGTGTCCTCTAGTGCATTGAATCAGTGGGTCGAAAAATGCTAAAATTTAATAAACACTACAAAAAAGGAATTATTTGAAAAGAAGAGTACAACTGTAATCTTAAAAAAAACACCAAACATTTCAATTTATATTAGCTGAATTTATCAATTTCAAGTCAGCCATGTTATACGCAAAAAAATGATAGAAGCATTGACATTGTATACGACGTTCGCTTTACTCGTTGATTTCAAAGATTTTATTCGTTTTCACTTTAACCACTAAACAGGCAGATAGCTACTACTATTAGTGCCACATGTACTTGAATGCTGCTCATGGTTTTATAGTTGATGACTCCGATCATTATTCTTTAGAATAGTGCTTCTTAACCTTTTTTTCCTGCGCCCCCCTTAGACAAGTTTGATTTGACTGCACCCCTTACATTTGCATATAAAAAAAAACAATGAGTAAAATTTAAGTGATTTGCATCAAGTTTTTTGTTTAATTTATTTTTCGTTACTTCTCGCCTATTAGGTAAAAAAATGAGGACCAATCTTAAACAAGGCAATTCGCATATCATCACTGGCCTCAATCAACAGAAATGTAGCACTTGGTAATCAGGCTCATACTCGAAGCCTTGGTGATCGTACTCATTTTCTACTCAGTACTGAGTAGCATAGATATAGTACTTGATATATTCGTACTCGTACTTGAGTACGTTTTGCAAGTACTCGTACTCGATACCATGACACTCGATACCATGGCACTTGTACTCGATACCATGGCACTCATACTCGATACCATGGACTGGTTGAAATTCCTTGAAAATTCTCATTCGGATTCACTCATCATCTTCCAGCTTGTTATAAATGGAAGATATTCATTTGAAAGAGAATTCAAAATTTTCATAATCATGAGAATATCTGGCAACCTTTCCGTGCCATTTCTCTGAAACTCCACATTGAGATTGTTGAACTATACTCTTTGTTTGGAAGATTAAAGCGTTGGGCGATAGTAGCTTATAGATATTATATAGATTACGCCCAATGCTCTTATATTCAAAACAAAAAGTTAAGTTCAAAAATGGTAATCAAATCAAATCAAATCAAATTTATTTAACGCCAATGTCGTAAACGAATCTGAGGCGGGTGAACGTGAGATGAACTGACTAATTTAACTGGAAAAGATGAGTTTTTAAAGTACGTTTAAAAAGGGAAAGAGATGAAGCAGATTTGATATGGGAAGGAAGTGAGTTCCAAACCAGAGGAGCTGCAGCATGGAAAGCTCGTGCACCAAACTTAGTGTGTGAAAATTAGGGTTGAAGAAGAAATTGACTTGAAGAGCGGAGCTGACGGGAGGGAGTGTATGGATGTAGCAAGGTAGAGAGATATCTGGGAGTGGAGGTTGAAGCAGCTTTGAATGTTATTGTAGCAATTTTAAACTTGATTCTTTTATCCACTGGTAACCAGTGGAGTTGATTCAGTAAGGAAGCAGAGTGAACCGACCTGTCCGCATGTAGAATGACACGTGCGAGGGTATTTTGAATTTTCTGGAGTACTTTGATGGAAGATTTGGGAGCACCATAGAGGATCGAGTTGGCATAATCAAGCCGCGAGCTGACCAGAGCGTGGCCAATGAGGCTGGCAGTCTGTAAGTCCAGTGTGTGACGGATATGGCGGAGAGCTTTAATGTTAAAGTAACAAGACTTGGAGATGAGTTTGACGTGATTGTGAAAGGTGAGAGAACTGTCTAGAGTGGCACCAAGAAGCTTAATATGACTTGCTAAAGGAAACTGACGATAAGGATTTGTTGCGTTTATAAGTGCCTAAGAGTATTGTGTCAGACTTACTGGGATTTAAAGCGAGGCCATTGCAGGATGTAACATGTAGTTTAACATGAGAGAGGAATAAGCGTTCAAGTATTTTAGAGATGTTGTTGAGATTAGATATTGGACGGTAGTTGGAAAAGTCTAAATTATCTAGAGTAGGTTTTTTTAGTATAGGTGTTACTTGTTTGAAAGATGCTGGAAAGATACCCTCAGTGAATGACAGATTGGCAAGCCTGGCAATGAGCTCTGAAAAAACTGATGAGAACGATTTGATTATTGATGTTGGAATGTAATCTAAGTCGGATGATTTGTCGAGAAGGGAAGAGAGGAGTTTTGCAACTTCAGAAGAAGTGATGGCTGGTAAGGAAGATAAATACTGGTTGCTAATAGGATCAGGAGGTAGAGAAGTGAATATAGATGACTTATTGAGAGTTATTGATTTTCTTAAGTCAGTAATTTTGTTTACAAAATATTTAGAAAAGTCATCACATTGTCTGGTGTCAAAATCAATCACAGAACTCTTGGGATCAGTCGAGTGAAGAAGTTTCTTGATTTTTGACCAACGCTGCTTTGGATTAATACAGGATTCGATCTCTCGACGGCAGTGTTCTTGACGAGAGCTGTTGATGAGGAGGTTGGTGAGCCGACAGGAGGTACGATAAGTTGTTAGATCAGACTCGTCATGAGTCCGAAGCCAGATTCGTTCAAGACGACGTCTCTCTCTCTTTGCTGATATTGCGGCAGGAGAAAGCCATTTAACGATCGGTTTACTTGCTCGCTTGCGAGTTAACTTGAGAGGAAGAAATATATTGAGTTTGGCTGTGATGACATTTTTAAGTTGTATGGTGAAATCGTCCTTAGTGGAGGCTGGGTTAATAAAGAGAGATGATTGTCTAAGTGATGACTCAAACCCAGCATGATCGAGTCTTTTGAAGTCGCGATAAACGAACTCCTTGACAGGTGTTGGTGGTAGTCGAGATCGGACTGAGGTGACTAGGAGACGATGGTCAGACAACGAGCAGTAGTTGTAATAGCGGACGTCACCGTGGAGTAGATTTGAGTCAGATGTTGCGATGATGTCTAGCAGGTTGTGGTCACGTGTTGGTTGGCTAACTATCTGAAGTTGAGTTTCGTCAGAATGTCATCAAGACCACAGCCAACTAGACCGTTTGCTTCTGGACAATTGATGTCTCCACATAGTAGTAGACTGTATTTGCTGTCGACGATGATACGGGTGAGAAAAGTTTCTAGCTCATGGAAGAAGAAGGCAAGCGGCGGTGAAGTAGGTTGATAGATGTTGATGAATAAGATTGGCGGTTTAGATTGTATAATAACGATTGTGCTTCAAAAGATACGGGAGTAAAGTGCACATCGAACGTGCGGAGCTTAAGGATATCTCGATAGATCAGAGCGAGCCCGCCACCTCGTTGTGGTCCGCCAGGAACAAACGTTCAAAACCAGGTGGAGCGATATCTAACTTGATGGCAGGCGTTAAATCTGTTGTGATCCAAGTTTCTTGGATGGCCAGAAGATCAAGTTGGTGATCGTTAATTAGGTCGTGTATAGAGGCAGCTTTGCGGACTGCCGAACGAATGTTAAAACATCCAAATGTAAAAACCTTGTTGTTGATTGACCTGACATTAAGTGGGCCAAAGTTAGCTCTCCTCGTGACGTGACTTGAACTTGTGTTTTCAGAACTGATATTGGAATTGACATCTATGGATGTAATTGAAAATGGAAATAGTTTCGGGTAGTTGCTGTTTCGTTTACATATTGGTAGCCATAGTTGCAAGGAGAACAAGATTTTGCGCAGTCGACGATGAATGGGAGGGGCTGCTTGTCGGAATTTGAGAAGAGCATCACGTTGTTCATGAATAATTGAGTAGTAGTCAAGTCAAGCGGCAATGGAACTCAATTTCACAATATTAAAAACGCAAAATTGCCCGTAAAGACAACTGTGACTGTGACTAGATACAGTGAGTTTAATTTTCCAGCTTGTAGCGACCTACTGTCTTCACCTTTTCCAAATCATGACCATGGCCAGTTGCTGAATCTTCCCTATCGTTTTGTTTCTTCAACCGTGCATGAATTCATTTTTTCGGTATAAAACAACCTAAACAGCCTATATGGGGTTTTTCAAACAAAACACCATTGTGGTCTTTCAAACTTGTTATAGACTGTTTTAAAAGTGGCTATTCAAATGACTCTTTTTGGTCCAAGAGCATTTCAATCGTTTTTGGCGTTTTGGTTGCCGCGGCATTGAACTGACCGTATTTGCGACCTACATTTCTTCACCCAAAGAACCGACACGGTCTAATACCATCTCATCATTAGTATAATCAACTTTCACCTTCCCAGATACTTTACAAAGAATAACATTTCCTTCTTCATTTGCTTATTCATCAGTCACGTGTTATGATGCGCCAGGCGGAAGAATGACAAGAATGTCAACCTCAATGCTATCATCATCAAGAATTAGTTCCATAGCTTCTTTCAACGTGAAAAAACATTCTGTTTGACATCTTTCATTTTTAAACTTTACAAACATTTCATTCGAAGAATGAAATTTGCAAAAAAACAATATCACCAATTCAACTACTGCACAACTATAAGCTTAATAAATTCACTTCGACTCGTTCGCATAAAGAACTCTTTGTACGACCAACACCAACGATCATAAAAGGAGCCTGACTCATACATGTTCAAATTGTGGGTTAGTGTAAACACAATTAAATTTAATTAACGTTATTGTTTACTTTTAAGTACATCCTCTACGATATTTAAAACTTTTGTTATGATAACTCATGAAATTAGCATAATAAATTTTTAAAGTATTATCGGTCGAAAACCTTAAAAATGCTTATATTATAACCCAGATTAAACTACTTAATATGAATAAAAAAATATTCAAAAAATTTTATACAGTGTATTGAACCTTTCTTAACATAAAAAAAACTTTTAACAGAAAATAAATTACAGCTTAATTTTATGCAATGCTAAGAATAAGTGTGTTCGTAAAACGTACGATGGTCTAAAACAGGTTAAATAAGCATTGTAATCTATATATATATATATATATATATATATACAAAATACAATTATATACATACAAAAATCTGTAGCTGACAACTAATATAATTTGTTTGCCAGATGTCTTCGTCGATGGTTCACAAAAGAAAAGAGTAAGTTCTGTGTAAGTTAGATTTCTTTTTCATCTAACTAGTGAGAAAATATTTTTTGTAGCTTCAACACAAATAACCCTATTATGGTTCAGAAAAGAAAGGAGTAAGTTTTTCTGTGTAAATAAGATTTATATTTTCATCTAACTAATGAGAAAATATTTTTTGAAGCTCCAACACAAATGGCCCTATTATTGGAATTGACCTTGGTACAATATATTGCACGGCAGCTGTTATGGATAGGAGGACTCCAATAATGTTGTATGACCGAGATATTTTACAACTTCCTGCTATTGTTGAGTTTTATGAAGACAAACAAATTGTTAGAGAACCACACATTCATTGGTGTGATCCGGAAAGACCTGAGAAATTTATTCATGGCATAAAGCAAATTATTGGACGTAAATTCACAGATCCAGAAGTTCAGAAATTAATGTTAGTAATTTATTGCTGTGTGTTGTGATAGTAAAAGTAAATGATGACTCAGACAAGCCCTAACCCATTTTGGCTAGTTCTAGGTGATTATTTGTGCACCTGGTGCTTATTTCTGCTCTTGTCTACTGGATTTATTCCATTGCTTAGATATAAAAATGGTTTAACATTGAATATTGATATTAGCTGGCTGGAGTCCTCAACAGATGACCAGACCCAGATTTGAATTATTGCATCTCATATTTTGGATGTCTGTAGCAGCTTAGAGATGGTTGTAGTGATGGCTGAATGCTAGAGATGGTTGTATTGAGCCGCGTTTATACACGCCCACACACATTGGTTGTTACAGGTGAGCGCTCCTTAGCTCGCGCTAGCTAGTGCCAACCTTTTCACCTTTTGCGACTTCTTCTTCGTTGTTCTCATTGTCCGACATATTTACTAGTTAAGCCTCGAGTTCCAACTTTGTTTTCATTTCCTTTCGCCATTGTCGGCTCTTGTAGAATTGTTTATTTCTAATTTTTGTTGTTGTTTACAGACCCAGCCAACTTTTGAAGGGGGGGAGTTTGAGGCAAAATACACAATGTTTGTACAGCTCTCAGAGTTGTAAAGGTTCTATTTTGCGGGACAAGGGCATCATTTGGTGGGGCTAATGGGAAAAATATCTACAAAGTTTTTTTTTTTTAAATTTGGAAAAATATTTACAATTACTCTCCTCGGTCATCAGCTATTTAGGGAAGAAAAAGTGTATAAGTTTTTGAAAATTTTTTTTGAAAAGTACTTATGAATATCCCCCTTAGGGTGGTCCTTATAAGAAACTCTCCTCACTTTCATGTTTGTTGTCGCCATCTCCGATTCATTTGAAGGCTGCTGATGGCCGTTCTATTGTTGTATATAGACAAACTCATTTAAAACTAACCAATAAATCATTAGTCGATCATTTGTTTGGGTGTTTGTCGTGGCTGACGTTTCAAATAAGCTTCTGCGTCCCGTTATTTTTTTGGAACGATACGATACAATACGATTTTTTTTGGAACGATACGATACGAGACGCCTCGAACAATAACGATACGTTACGATACGATATCGGGATCTCGACTGAAGTGGAAATTTTGTCTCGAATAAAACGAGATAACATAGAATGATGAACTATACGCGACAGACAATATTAATAACTACATTAAAGGAATTCATTGAAAAAAAATATATAAATATTAAAAAATATATAAATATTAAAAAACTTCAAAATTTATAAAAATTTACCAAATTTAATTTTTTTTTAAACTTGTTTTATTTGTTTAGTTTTGGTACATCTATTAGTCTAAATTTAGACTCTAAATAGAAGGCAAGAGGATGATTGCGTTTGAGATGTCCTCGCATGCCTGTGGTGTTACCATCGCTAAAATGATACTGTTTCCTGCAGTCTTTGCATCTGGCAAGATTTACTTCTACATCCTTGTCATTGACTTTCTGTGTGACTCCTCAAAGTACTTTTTGTGACGGTATTCAAATTTTTTTCTCTATATTTGATTCCCCTTGACTCTCGAGGTTGTGTGAAAATTTCATTATGATCGAATGAATGGTGTAGCAATGCATATATAACATACATGCATATATACATACATACATACATACATACAAATATTCATTTTTATATATATATATATTGAAATATGCTGCCGGTTCCCAGATTAAAAATAATAGTAAATAATGGGGCTACAGGCTGTCAGGAAAACCGATTTTAAAGTGGGGATGATAATAGTTATAAACTTCTGTCAATAGGTAGATTAATTAATCAATGTTTATCAATCAATTGCAAATATTCACAGTTGTGACAATCGTTAATTAAATATGTATGACTCTCGTTATTTATTGGAAAATATTTTTTTTAAATCTCGGTATTTCTTTCGGGACTTTATACGAGAACCAAATTTAAGTCTCGCTATTTTATTTTGATACGAGACTTCTTCCGCAGGCTGTATCGTTTCAATGGCGATACGGGATCTCCCGTATCGTTTTGAAATCTCGATTGATTTCGTAGGACGCAGATGCTTAGTTTCTGTCGATCCTTTCTCTACCCAGCACACCATTGAAATGGGTTCTGCACGCCCTGTATTTTCACGCGCACGTCCGCTTCCCCCAAATAAGTTTGATATTGCAAAGAAAGAATTTGATTTTACGCTGGAAGCGGATATTGGGCGTCCTTCTAAAAGCGATTGGGCATCCCCGCTGCATTTAGTTCCAAAGAAAGATGGTCAGTCGTGGCGACCTTGCTGCGATTTCCGTCAATTGATCGCAATAACCAAAAAGGATCGCTACCAATTGGTGCACATTATTTCTTGCATTGATCGCTTTTATGGTAAAAATATCTATAGTAAGCTTGATGATGTAAAAGCATATTTCCACATACCCATGGCCCCTGAAGATGCTAAGAAAACCGCAGTAATTACGCCATTTGTTTATTTGAATTTACGCGTATGCCATTCGGGCTCTGCAATGCACTGCAAACTTTCCAGCGTTTTATGGATTCTATCTTTCGGGATTTATCATTTGTTTTTGTTTACATTGACGATATTCTAATTGCTTTTAAGGATTTAGATGAGCATAAATTAATTTAGAAACCTTAATGAATCGTTTGTGTGATAACAGATTGCATGTTGCATTAGAAAATTGCGTTTTTGCAGTAACTAAGGTTGATTTTCTTGGATATTTAATTAAAATTTTAAATGAAATATTATTTTATTTTTTGGGTAACAATTATAACCAACAACTGAATAAATATCACAATACAGTAGCTGTTGCTGGAGTCAAATGAGATACAATGATTTTTCATTGTAGTAACAGAAATGAATGAAAGTCATTCTGTGTAAAACGATAAAGTTTGTTTATAATTAAAACTCATTATTGCTTTTAAGGAGTGAAGTACATTATAAGATAGTCAAAGCTCCTAATGGAGATGCATGGATTGAAGTTGAAGGAAATTTGTACTCGCCTAGTGAAATTTGTGCACATTTTTTAAAGGAGATGAAGAGAAGAGCTCGTAAGTTTTTTTTTACATAATGGCTGTTAGAGATTGACATTGACATTGTCTTTTATTTTTCTCAGAGGCACACTTCCATTTTAATGTTAATGTTAACAATACTGTACTGACAGTTCCATTAGACTTCAATTGTTACCAGATACAAGTAAATGATTTTGTAATGAATTTTGTAAGCGGTTGTTAGGTTAGGACTACAAATGAATTGTTTTAATTTATCATATAATATATAAGTTTTCAAATGGTGGGGCTGACACATGCTTAAACTTTGCTATCGATGCATGAACTAAAGACAATATCTGAAGAGGTTTTTGTTAGTCTGTAGTACGGACTCTGTACAAATCTTTTACTGACCACATTTTGGTGGAGCTTAGCCGATTAATTAGTAAAATTCACAATCGGGTCGATTAATAGGACAATCGGCACCCGCAATAGTTTGTAGCGCCGATTATAAATGTTTAGATTTACCGTTCAAATGGTGGGGCTGACACATGCTTAAACTTTGCTATCGATGCATGAACTAAAGACAATATCTGAAGAGGTTTTTGTTAGTCTGTAGTACGGACTCTGTACAAATCTTTTACTGACCACATTTTGGTGGAGCTTAGCCGATTAATTAGTAAAATTCACAATCGGGTCGATTAATAGGACAATCGGCACCCGCAATAGTTTGTAGCGCCGATTATAAATGTTTAGATTTACCGTTCAAACCTAGCCACACTTTCAAGATAGCATCTTTTTATATCAGATTAATCATTCAAACCTAGCCACTTTTGCAAAATAGTATCTTTTCGTATCAGATGGTTCTTTGAAAGCCAAAACAGGAAAAAATGCTCTTACTGACTAGACTTTTAAAATTTTCAGAAAATTGCATGATTTTGAGCTGCGAGGATAGATATAGAAACCGAGGATCCTATGGTTGTTAATATCACCGGGATTAGACCTAGCATGTTTATAACATATCAATATACATAATTTCCGATGTATGTGTGTATGTTAGCAATTTTGCATAATGCGGGTGGCCAGCAATCAGCAGCTGATAAAATTAGTGCTCGCAGGCATGTTATAATGATAAAATTAGTGTTGCCACAATCTTCTTTCTTCTTTTCTGGTTTTACATACATTTTTTGGGCTTCCACGTGTTGAACGGTTCCTTCCAATTCAGCACCTCCATTCATCTCTATCCTGCACCATCTCATCTTTAAGGCCCAGGACTTCTTGCATCTGACTCTCCACTTTGACCCAGCAACCTCAAAGTCTCTACAAGCAGATAACCAATCATCTCTGCTTTTCCGCTCCAGATGCCAAACCATATCAGCTGACCACGCCTCACAACATCTGCAACCTTCACCAAAGGCAGTTGCACATACAGATTGGTACTACATATTATGTTTTTGAGGCTCACACCACACATTCACCGGACCATCATTTTTTTCTGCTCCTTCCATGTGTTGCAAATCCTCTGTCTTCACTGGCAGCTCTCACCGCCATATACCAACACAGTCTGTATGCAAGTTCTGTAAACCTGACCTTTAACTTTCAACGATGCTCCTCCTGAGGTTAAGATTGAAACCAACTCTTTGAGCTTTGCCCACACTCTATGTCTAGATGCTTCTCCAGCTCCACCTCCTGCTGCAATCATATCCCCCAGATAGCAGAGTATGTTAACACATTCAAAATTCTGACCCTCTCCAGTGATATGAGTTTGAGTTTGAGTTTGTTTATTCAGTTATCAATACATACATTCAAAATCACAAATAAGACAGAACAAAAAAAACAATAATAATTAAATAGTCATTATAATAGCATGTATGATTGATGAAGAGGTGCTGCATCAGGCCCCTCTGTGCTGACGAGTTATACTGCAATCAAAGTAGAGCGAGTTGATCTTTGAAGGCATTCACCGAACATGCGTCCACTGCTTCCTGCGTCAAGGAGTTCCAGCTGAAAGCTACTCGATTTGTGAAAAAGTGTTTTCGCTCTTCACATCCTTTAATTCTTTGTGGTAAAAGAAGGCAGTTGTGACCTCTCAAACAATAGGATCTGTTAGTTTGCCATGTGAGATGTTTTTGCAATACAAAAAAATTCACTTCATCAATATGAGCCAGTATTTTGTATTGTTGGATCAAATCGCCTCTAACCCTACGTTCTTCAAGCGTGGTAATTCTGTAGTCTTTCTAAGTATGGTAAATGTTTGATTGTTGTAATTATTTTTGTAACTTTGTGCTGGACCTTTTCGAGAGTATCAATGTCCCGGCTTAGATGAGGAGACCGAACTTGAACTGCATATTCGAGGTGTGGTCGAATGTAGGCCTGGTATAATGTTTTCCAAAGATGGAGACTACGACTTCGGAATAATTTTTTGAGTCTACCAAGAGTTCTATTAGCCAAGGCAGCCGCTGCATTCACTTGAGACCTTGCTTTGAGATCATCCGATACTAGAACACCAAGATCTCGTTCGACTGTCGTTACTTCTAAATTCTTTCTATTTCCATCTGGGTCTAACATAGAATAAATAAATTTTGATTTCTGATTGGTTCGTCCAACTTGCATAACTTTGCATTTGTCAATGTTGAATGGCATCAACCATTTGTGTGACCACTGGACTGCCTCATCTATATCGTTTTGGAGTCTGATACAGTCTTCCACGGATTTGATAATCCCAATGATTTTACTATCATCTGCAAAAAGCTTGATGTGTTGAGATAATTTGTCAGGGAGGTCATTTATATAGAGCAAAAACAATAGAGGCCCAAGTACTGAGCCTTGCGGTACCCCACTCGTAACCTTTTTCCATCCTGAAGTACAACTGTCGATCTGAACTCTCTGCTGACGATTGGTTAACCAAGATTCAATCCATTTGTGAAGAGAGCCCTGTATACCGTACGCTCTCAGTTTGTGCAATAAACACCGATGTGGGACTTTGTCAAAAGCTTTCGCAAAATCTGTGTAGACAACATCCACAGAAACACCAAGATGAACACTTTCTGTCAGAATGTCGCGGGCTTCCAGTAAGTTGCTTACGCATCCTTTTTTTCTTACAAATCCGTGTTGACTTTTAGTTATTAGGTTATTTATAGTGCAGAAAGACGTGATTTGCTCGTGAATAAACTTTTCGCATACTTTGCAAAGTACGGAAGTTAATGATACTGGCCTATAGTTTCCTGCCTTTATTTTGCTACCTTTTTTAAAAATGGGCGTAACATTAGCTAGTTTCCATAGATCTGGTACCATGCCTGTGGTGATAGACATTCTAAAGATGAGAGTGATAGGAATTGCAAGAGCAGCTGCGCTGTTTTTTAATATACGAGGATGAAATCCATCAACTCCCATAGCCTTGTTCGCCAAGAGTTCTGAAAGTCTTTTTTCAACCTTTTCAAATGTGAAAACGCTCTTGTCAATATTGCATTCGGAATCTGTTCTCTGTTCAAAAAAAGGCAGTTGATTGCCTGATTCGGTAACAAAAACAGATTGGAAGTATTCGTTTAGCGTCTTGCATATTACTTCTTGGTCGACCGATGTGTCACCATCAGCCGTTTCAATTGCCTTTATCTTCTCTTGAGTTTCATGTTTATTTCGAATGTGAGTATGAAGTAGATTTGGTGAATAAGCGAGATTTTCTTCGTAGTGAAGCATAGAAAGTCTAACTACTTTTGCCACGTTTTTACAAGCTTTTTTATGAGCTAGCTTAAGCTGGACATGTGTGTGACGCCCGGCTGCTAGGTATTTTGACCAAAGTTGTCTCTTCAGTTGAACCGCCGCTAACACTTCTGGAGTGACCCATGCCTCTGACTTTTTCTTAAAGGGCACTGTTGTTGTTGGGATAAATCTTTTTACTGCATCATCGTAAATTTTAACCAAGGTGGTGTAGCACTCGTTAACTGAGCGATGTAAGAAGAGGGTTATCCAGTCTTGTGAGCTGATAAAGTGTGAGAAAGCAGTAAAGTTGGCTCTACTCCATATACATCGGGGTTTGTAGTGCCTTTCGATTGTCGGGCAGCCAGCTACACTTATTGTTCCCATTATTAAACAATGTGATTGACCCATTGGCGTATAGCCTAGTGAATCGCCTTTTGTAAGCTCCATGAATTGATCTGGTTTGTTGGTGATAATAAGATCAAGTGTGCTTTTTCGTGCAACATCTCGTGAATGTCGGTAAGTACAAAAAGTCACTACTTGTGTTAGATCGTTTTCTTCGAGACATGACTGAAATCTGATATCCCCTGGGCGCTCGTCCATCACATGACCAGCTGTGGCTACTCTGCCACCCACATCAACTTCTTCGTACCATGTATGACTGAAGTTAAAATCACCATAAAGCAACATCGTTGCACAATTGAGTCCAATTAGTGATTTTTTTGCAATTTTTATAGCTTCAATGGTATTGGTTAAATATTCATCGTCATAATCATGTGGGCGGTAGATGCAGCCAAGTAAGATCGATTCCTTACCGTAACGAATTGTTATCCACAATTGTTCAATATTTTTCGAATTAAGCTCTGGTAAAGAAACGTTAAATGAAACTATTTCGTTCTTGACATAGATAGCGACTCCACCACCTTTGCTATTTCTGTCCGTTCTATGCAATTGGTATCCATTCACGATTGTGTCCGACCTTTCATTAAACCATGTCTCAGTGAAGAACATAACGTCTGGTTGGTTTTTCTTTGATAGTGCTGTTAGTCTGGCCGTGAGTTCGTCTTTCTTCTGACTATTCAGTGAACAAGGGTTATTTGCCCAGAAACAAAGAGTTGTTGTGGATTTTAATAAGTCAATTTTGTCTTGGGAAAGACTACCGATGTTTTGTTGGCGCTGTGTGGGATGTTTTGGCTTGGCAGGACGGGATCTTTTACTTGGAAGACCCAGTTCTACTTTTGTTGGCGCTGGTTGTTGTAGTGGATTCGAGAGAGGTGGCAATATATGAAAAGGTTTTTTTATGTCATAATTTAAAATGTTTGTTTTCTGTAAGCAATTAAAAATGTCTTTGTTATTTGAATTTGTTTGTTTTACTGAGGAGCTTGATTTGATTTGATCTCTCCTTCCTTCCACTTTCTTAGAGTTGGGTTGTCCATGGGACCATAGACAACCCATTTCCCGTTTCCCTGAGCTGTTTTAATATTGGCTTCATCCCACATTTTACTATAAAATAGTCTTTGCTCAATTGTAAGGTCTGGTTCGACTCTGTATTTAGTTCCATTATTTATATTAAATTCTCTCAATTTGGTATTTCCCCTTGCTTCCAACAACTTTTCCCTTAGTGACCTGTCTTTAAGCTTTACAAGAATTGGTCTATACCCTAAATCAGGATTAATTTTTCCAAGTCTTGTCGAATGTTCAATCATTGATTTAATTTCTAGATTATCTAGTCCGGTATCTCGAATCTCCAAAATTTTCATATCTTCTTCTACCCTTTCTTTATGGTCAGATTTCTTGGATTCTCTAACACCTCTGATAATTATATTGCTCTTTTTTGTTTCTAATTTTGACATCTCCAGCACCACTCTTCCTGTGACAGACAGTCCTTTTGCGGCAATGGCTGCATATGATGGAGTACCACTATGCGATTTTATTGAAAGCTTTGGACCATTCAGTTTTTCATTTACAGTGTTAATTTGGTTATTTTGTCCATCTAACCTTTCTTGTAAAAGCCTTATTTTTTCTTCTTGACTAGAAATTATCTCAATTGCCATGTTAACTAGTTTGAATAGTGACCCCCATTTTTTCAACTGAATCAACTTCTTTCAGCAAATCAACAAGAGTGACCGCTGAAGTTAGTTTTTCCTGTGTTACATCGCTCGTAGACATATACATATTTTTGATTCCTTCATCGGCTATATATAATAGGATTAAGCTTATATAATAGGATTAAGCTTATATAATAGGATTAAGCTTATGTAATAGGATTAAGAAAAACACGTTTTAGCACACTTAACTAGTTCTTGTTTTCTGGCATAAAACGTGCAACACTGAAAATTAGGAGCTTTAATCACCAAAACGCAACGTACATACATAAAATAAAAAGCAACTTAACTCAACTCTTCCGGCTTCACAAAGTCCTCTTGTTTTTGAAACTTTTTTTTTTTTTTAAATTTAGAAATTTTTCTAAGTTTAATTTCGGAGCTGGCCACACGGTTGGATTGACAATATATTTGTTGCAGCACATCAGGACTCACAAGATTTCCTCCTTGGCATTTTGCACAGCTCAAGTCACTAATTTCTTTCAATTTCCCCTTAATCTTGCTGCACTTCTTATGGACCCATGCATGGCATGAGGTACATTTGATGGAATTTGAACCCACTCCTTTACTACACACGGAGACTGGATGAATGCAGCCAACTGTGGAATGCAAAAGTTTTTTTGGGGTTACTGTCTTTTCGGTAGGGAGTAACCAGAAATCGGATATTGCCGATTAGTGCAAAATTCCGATTAATTGGAGTCGGCAATATTAGGTTAACCGATTCTATTTTATTTTTTTATTATACTGTTTATATGTTTTACCTTGTGCTTTTCAAATTTAAATATTCTATTGATGATATTGAAACATCACAGAGTCAAACGTCGATAACACTATAACTACCAGTGTTGGAAAAAGTACTGTGTTTCAGTACTTAAGTACAAGTACAAGTAACGCCTCAAAAAGTTACTTAAGTAAAAGTAAAAGTATTTACTAAAAAATGTACTTAAGTAAAAGTAAAAAGTAACAGCACTTTAAAGTTACTTTTAAAGTAAAAAGTAAAAGTACTGAAGCCGCTTTTTGTAATGGTCATTCGTCAATCATCTAGCTCTATTTTATCATAACTCCATCGTCTTTCAAACGCTACTGCGTTGATAAAACTGATAAACCAATTGGTAACACGCAAACTAATGAAAAAATTCTATTTTTACGTGCCTTTTTGTGAATTTTTCGTATTTCGATACATGCGCTGGATGCACGCGTATCACGTGTGTTGTGACATACTAATTAAATAACTATCTATTTAATTATATATCTTTTTAGTATCTTTGTATGGACACGAGCTTCGTGTAGTATGGCCTTCTTTGTCTTTTGTTGTTCGGATTGCCATCGTGCTGGTCGTGTCTCGTATATCGAAATAAACGTTCGTGAGTTCATTGTTTGTATTCTAATATATATTATAACCGACGTTATAACATTGGCGACGAGGAATAGGAAAACTTTTGTTTATTAACGAACTTTGAAATTTTTAACGTTTCAAAAAAAAAATGGCCGACCAAATCACGCAACTCATGCAGCAGATGTGCAAGCAACAGGAGACCCTCATGAAGATCGTGGAGAAACTGGCTGCATCTTCATCTCGCGTCGACACACATGAAATCGTCGTCGACCGACTTCAACGACGTCTCGAAAAATATTCACATGACCCAGAACAAGGAGGTCATTTTGAATTCTGGCTACGTCGATTTGACGATGCTCTAAATGAGTATCCTAACCTACCAGAGGAAAACAAGTCACACCTGCTTGTTTCCCTGTTGGACAGCCACACATACGCGACATTCGCACGACACATCATGCCAAGAAAGCCTGGAGATCTCTCGTGGTCAGCAACGATCGAGACCCTACGTTTTCTCTTCGGTCCAAAAAAGAGCCTCTTCCGATGAAGATTCGAGTGTTTCCGACTCACCTTCGCACCTAACGATGACATTAAATGCCTTGCATTTGTTTTTTCATTTCAAGCCCCAGAGCTGGCGGAGTTTCGTGTTAGACTGCTGCGAAACCTCGATGAAGCAGATGAGGTAACATTGAACGACCTGGTCAGAGAGTACCACACTCTCAGATCTATTAAATACGATTCAGAATACCTTGAAGCACCATCCGCAGAAATCCATGCAGTCAAACATCGACAAGTCTCCAAGCCACCCAGCCCGTGCCCGTTGTGCTGCGGTGATCATTGGAAAAGAGATTTTCGAAAGTTAATACATAGAGAAAACGTTTCTGGAGGAACACCAAGGTATCTGGAGGTGAACATCCAAGGTCATCCGGTCCGACTCCGGGGCCGACATCACTCTCATCTCCCGTCCGACATGGATAGCAATCGGTAAACCACAGCTCAAGGCGACGACAAACACATATCGAGCTGCAAACGGTCAGCCACTCCACATTGATGGCTGGTTCAAAACAACATTTTCCATCACTGACAACGCTGGAGGCAACCACCAGGGCCATGGAATATGTCATGTAACAGAGTCCAATGACCTTTTGGGATTCCCTTGGATTAAGCAACTTCATGAGTTTAAACAGCTCATGGAGAAGTTTATGATACAAGAGGTCACTACAGTCAACATTGATTCTACACTCTCAGATGTCATCAAAACTCTTCCAGTTGACAGCACAGACATCACCCTTACCACAGCAAGTGATGCCACCCTTAAACAAGAAGTAGCTACAGTCAACAATGATAAAGACATTGAAGATACTGTACATTCCTGCCAGACTGCTTCTAAGTTACCAGCCAAACATCCAATCTGTCCCTGGCCACCAGAATCATCTCCATGGAGTATGATCCATATAGACTTCGCAGGTCCACTTAATGGGAAAATGTACCTGATAATTGTTGATGCCTACTCTAAATGGCCGGAAGTTATCGAAATGACTTCTTCCACTACCTCTGCAACTCTGAAAGAGCTCCGACAATTGTTCTCACAATTTGGTTATCCTAAAACTATTGTGTCTGACAATGGCACACAATTTTGTAGTTTTGCTTTTCAGTTTTTTTGCAGGAAACATGGAATCACCCATGTACGATCTCCACCTTTCCATCCGTAGTCAAACGGACAAGCCAAAAGATTCATGGATACATTTCACCCAATTGTGCCGGCTTGTGGAATGACAGAATTGAAAATTGATAGTGGCATTGTTGAGAAAAAATTGATGGCCTTGAACAGGGGAAAGTCTGCGGGGCCGGATGGCATACATTCAAGAATCTTGAGCGAAACAAGACTGGTTTTAAATGAACATTTGTTGAGGATTTTCAGAACATCATTGACTTCGGGGGTGGTTCCATGTGATTGGAAGTCAAGTGTTGTGGTTCCGTTGTATAAAAAAGGTAGCAAAGCTAAGGTCGAGAATTACAGGCCAATAGCTTTGACATCAGTATGTTGCAAAATTCTGGAGTCAATAATTAAAGACCACATTATGAGCTACTTTTTGCAATATGATATCTTCACCCATAGACAATTTGGATTTCTTCCTTCACGCTCTACGGTCCTGCAGTTGCTGAAGTTCCTGGACGAAGTTACTCTCTCGGTTGACTCTGGGTTGGAGGTGCATACAATCTACACCGACTTAGAAAAAGCCTTTGACAGAATTCCACACAAGAGACTCTTGTTTAAGATGAAGGAGTATGGAGTTCATCCAATATTGATAGAATGGATCAGAAGTTACTTGACGGAGAGATCATTCAGAGTTCAGTTGAGGGGCAGACTCTCTGATTCCTTTCCAGTGTTGAGTGGTGTTCCTCAGGGAAGCGTGTTAGGTCCATTGTTATTTGTGATCTATATCAATGACATTTGTGGTGTTTGCGAAAACATCTACCTTTTCGCGGATGACGCCAAGTTGTTTAGACCGATCGCGGACTTCAAAGACACTCGGGAACTGCAGTCCGACATTTATAAATTGCAGCAGTGGTTCACAAGATGGCAAATGACAGTGAATCCTTCTAAATGTTGTGTTTTGAAGGTTGGAGGTAATCGATTTGCAGCGGATTACTATATGCAAGATACATCAAGTTTGTCTGTGTTGGTTCCTGAAGTTAGCTCGGTTACGGATCGAGGAATCGTACGGGATTCATAATTGAAATTCAGAGACCATGTGTTCTCTAGAATCAAAAAGGCCAATTCCTTGTTGGGTATAGTTGGAAGAACTTTAAAATATCTGCCTGATGATGCTTTTGTAACATTGTATAAATCTCTGATTAGATCTCAATTGGAGTACGGAGTTCAGATTTGGAGTCCTCACGGGCGTGGTCTGATTGAAGAACTCGAAAGGGTTCAGCGAGGGTTTACCAGAATGGTCAGGTCATGCAAAGGTCTCATTTATACGGAGAGGTTGAAGAAACTCAGATTGCCTTCCCTGACATATAGAAGAAAGCGAGCCGACCTAATTCTACTGTATAAAATGAAGTCTGGTCAGTTGATGGATTGCCACTGTCCGGGGTTGACACTTTGCCCTGACGAAAGAACTAGGGGACATGAGTTCAAGTTGACTACTAGGTTGGCTCATAAAGATTGCAGGAAGTATTACTTCAGTAACAGAGTAGTGGACGACTGGAATCGGCTCCCTGGGCCGGTGGTGTCTGCTGAATCGTTGTCTTTGTTCAAATCACTTGGATGATTTTTTTGGTGATATTCAATTTGATTTTGCTTAGGATTTTTATTTTGCTCTGTTCATTTTTCGTTATTTTTTGTTGTATTTGTTTGCGCGTTCAGTTTGTGTTTATATTGTTCGGCGAGGGGCTTGCTCGTGCCTGGTTTATAATGATAATAATAATAATAATTACATACATAATCTCATTTTTAAATATATTAATATTTTAATAGTGATGAATGACTTATAATGAATATTAAAAGTTTTGGAATTTTATGAAGGACCAGGCACCTCGAAACTGTATAATTTTAACATTAAACACTATCATCGACCACTAAAATTTTATTATCAATGTTTGAAATAAAGATTAACAGTCTTTTATTAAATCCAATAAGGATATTTGGCTATTTGACACATAACGAATGAGCGTGTAAAGTTCTTTTCTTATTTATCTACTGAAACTCTGAAATATTTCATCAGACTTGACTCTAAGCTGAATTTTTATCCAAATAAAACAAAAAAAATAGTTTTGAAATTACTAAATTGTAAATTCTAAATTGATGAAATATTAAGAAAAACAATCATCACTCAATTCTATATAGATTCCCGCTCACTCTCCCGCTATGCTACGCTCATTTTCTGCCCGATTTAATTTTTTTTCACATATTCTTTGCCAAATTTCATTAAGATTGCTCCAGCGGTTTGGATTCCTATAAGAGACAAACTCAGACACTCATTTTTATATATAGATAGATAAGACTGTAATGTTGACTGTATGTTAGTTGTTGTGTCTGGTAAGGACATTGAAAAGTTTATTTATTGTCTGCGTACTGAACACACTCCTGATATAATATTTATAATCATTTATCATTAAGCATTTAGTTACATTCTAACACACTTATAATGTTTTTTTCCAATGAATGCTTACACATTTCTTTATAAAGTAAATTTTTTGTAGTTGTAATGAAAAGTAAGATTTCGACGTAAAATAATAATTTTTTTATGTGGTATATATTATATATATATTATATGATGGCAATTACTATTGGTTTCATAACTTGGTTTAATGCGCTATTGCATACCTGGTTTAGTTTTGCTTCAATCCTAACTAAAAGTAGTTAAATAATCGTAAATAGTTATAACTACTTAACTAGATCATAAAAGTAGTTATAACTACATGACAACTGCCCAAAAACTAAAGTAGTTATAACTACTGTACAACTACTAACAATGTAGTTATAACTACAGTAGTTGCGACTACAGTAGTTAAAGTGCCCATCTCTGTATATATATATATATATATATATATATATATATATATATATATATATATATATATATATATATATATATATATAATTTCCTATAATTTTAATAGATTCATTTTACAGAAGTTGCTACGAGTCTTTGAGTCTTGCCCCCCCTGGGAATATATATATATATATATATATACCTCGGACTCGGAGCAACTTCTGTCAAACAAATGAATCTATTAAAATTATTGGAAATTTTATTCTTATTAATAAATTTTCGGTTTGAAAAATTATTAATGAAGGCTACAAAGAAAGCAGCTGAACTTGCTGGATTGAATGTAGCTGGACTCATAAAAGAAACAGAAGCTGTTGCATTGGCCTATGGGCTGCATGAAAAAGAGGATCATTTGTAAGTAGAAAATTTTAGATAAATATTTTGTAAATATATATATATATATATATATACATTTGGCTAAAACAAGTTTTCTTAGCCACTCCCTATATTTTTCTAAACCACAAAACTTATTTTAGTCTAAAATCTTTGTAATTCTGTATTATTAGACTGGCGGTTCATTTCAATATGGCCTGTCATTTTCAGAGTCTGTTAACAGAAAGGTAACTCAAAAGAGCAATATAAATATAAAACACAGAAAATCAAATATCGTCAACTAAATTAGCATATGACACCTGTTAGTGAAGTAGCAATGGTAGCAATGGTTTGCTGTAACTAAAGTAACATCAACAAATATGCAACTGTATGTATCCCAATGTAAACAACAAAAAACATGCCCTATATCAGAGCGTTTCCTGTTTTGGACTTTGAAAATTTTAGCGAACTTGTTAAAATCGGAAAATTCAAGGAACTCTGTCAATACTGGAAGATAAGTCAATTTCGAAAATAAGTTAGCTGTTAGGTAGGGTAGTTCTTTTAACTTGGTTATAACATGTTCTAATATTGAACTAGCGATAATGTCCCGCAAACCGATTGTAAGCGAACTGTTATGTTGTGTTATAAACAACTTTATTTCTTTTGATAATATAAAGTTTCATGATAAATTAGTTGAATTTTACAATCAACTGCTAAAAAACAGATTTTCAGGGACTACGAAAAATGAAAAGTTCAAATCACACTCTAGTGGGTCGAGTAAAAGTGACAAATGAAAAGGAATTCTCGAAATAGTCAAATTTATTTTTGATAACAATTTCGAAAAAGATATGCCTATCTATAGTGCCATAAACTTTGACAGGCTTCTGATGCTGAAATTTGCGCAAGATAAAAATTCTTTCTACAAGATAAATGAAACAATAGACTCAATTGAGCTTTCTATAAAAAACTCCAAACTGAACAGCAATTTGCTTACGTGTCCACCAACTTGTCCACCACAACACGATTTTCTGAATTGTTGACAAAGCGCTATAATTCAAAAAACGCAAATAACTGTCCTCATTTCTTATGGTCTGACTTAGTTAGAGAAAGGAACAACATAGAAATGAACGAAAATGAATTTCTCATCGTTAGTAACCCAAAACTGAAGAGAAAAGGGAAAAAAGCCTAACTCATTCCCATCCAAGCATTACCGATAAAATACCTTTAAAAATAGTAGGAAGAAAAACTTGTGATTCTTCTATAGAAGCCAGCAAAACAATAGTTAAGAAAAAGACGTACCATCTTGGAAATGTTAGCAAATGTCATAAAGAAGCTATAACTGATCATTTATTGGCCAATGGCATTCAAGTCATTTCCTGCAATCCAGGACTGAAAATTTTGTCTGTGAAATGGACCGGGAAAGGGCCGAGTTGTCAATGTTCTGGCCACAACGAATTATCCCGTGCAGTACTCAACTTTGTACATTAAACAAGTTGCAGGGTTTCGGCGTTTTGACCATGTAACTTCCTGTAAAGTGCTAACTTTTGTGTTTTTTGCAACAAAAGGGGTCTGGACTCAAGAATCTACTGCTTTAAGGATTTGCATTGAAGAGAATGATGTTGTTAAGCTAGGCAATCCAAACATCTGGCCAACTGGTATTATTCTACCTATGTAGAATAGGAATAGATGGGAATCGAACCAGAACCGAACACACCGAACTCGAACCCTACTTTTTACCAAAGCAAACCGATTTTTTCAAATTTAAATTACGACTATGAAATATTCTTGAAATAAAAATCCTTGTTTTCTTTATTTAACATCGCCTTTATTGTTTGTCTTATGGAAGCCTATGCACAACTCTGTTGTTATGTTTACTTTCTTTCTCGCATAGCTTATTACACTATGCGGTCGTGTTGCTTGAATTACCTATTTTGTTGTCTGTTGTATTTGTTATATAGAACAACTTAATAATATGGCAAATACTAATAAGTTAGCAAAAGGTTCTAAATGGAGCAAGCAAGAGCTGGAAACGTTTGTTACAGAAGGAAAGGTTCGCTTATTGTCAGCAACATGACTCTGAGTGAACGAAGAGCTCGAATGAGTACAAAAACATTAGAAATGTAAATACAATATGGAATCTTAAATTTATTTTAAATGTCTTCATTTAATAAACTTTGACTGTTTTTTAATGCGAAGTTTACAATGACCGATGCTGATGGACATTCCCACATCCTCAGCGAAGCCATGGTTGAGCGTGATCTGGGCATCTACGTTGACAACAAACTAAGCTGGACGAATAGAGAACTCGAAGGCGAAAGCTTATGCGGCGCTTGCAACACTCAAGCGCACGTTCATTTACTGGACGACTCACACATTGAAAATCCTCTTTAGCACATATGTAAGACCTCACCTTGAATACTGTGCTTCTGTGTGGAAACCTTGCAGAATAGAAGACATAATATCACTCGAATCTGTTCAACGCAATGCAACCAAATTAATTCCTCAAATTCGATCATTGCCTTATTCTGAGAGACTGGCTGCAATCGGCCTTCCTTATTTGTTTGAGAGAATGACTAGAGGAGACCTCATACAATATTTTAAAATTGTCAAGGGGTTTAACAAAGTCAATTGGGTTAACCCAAATCAACCGTTTCCTTCAGCCACGATAGATGGACCAGCTGGTGGTATTCGTGCAAATAATGATCATCGTCTGAAACGAGAAGCCATTACAAACTATCGACCCCGTGAACACTTCTTCAGCAACAGAGTCCTGGCAATTTGGAACGTACTGCCGAACGAAATAACTTGCACCAATTCAGTTAATGCTTTCAAAAACAAGCTTGACACCTTTTTGATTGAATATTACAGAAAGGACGATTTTCATTTAAAACTTGTGAATTTATTGAACTGAATTTTCATTTTGTTTTTGTTTAGTAAGGTTCTACCATAGCCGAAGCTACTTTAATAGTAGCTGAAGACCTCGATAGGGGTCCGGCATCGCATAGCGTCAGGTGACACTATGCTGTAGAAAATAAACATTATTATTATTATTATTAATCATCTGTGTCCCGATATCGTTATATCGAAATCAATCGAGATTTCAAAACGATACGGGAGATCCCGTATCGCCATTGAAACGATACAGCCTGCGGAAGAAGTCTCGTATCGAAATAAAATTGTGAGACTTAAATTTGGTTCTCGTATAAAGTCCCGAAACAAATACCGAGATTTTTAAAAAATATTTTCCAATAAATAACGAAATTCATACATATTTAATTAACGATTGTCACAACTGTGAATATTTGCAATTGATTCATCAACATTGATTAATTAATCTACCTATTGACAGAAGTTTATAACTATTATCATCCCCACTTTAAATTCGGTTTTCCTGACAGCCTGTAACCCCATTATTTACTATTTTTAGTCTGGGAACCGGCAGCATATTTCAATATATATATATATATAAGAAGAAAATAGAAAAAAATTCATAACTTGTCACAATAAATTTAAATCCTTAAAAACAACCACAATCAAACAACACTACTCTTCTAAATTTGAATCTTATGAAGGTAATATTAATGCAATCTGGAAATTGATAAAGAATTTACTAGGCCAATTCAAATCAAAAGAGCATCAGGAAAATTTTCTCACAAATGATGGATCCGAAATAAGTTCACCTTCTCTGATTGCTGATATGTTTAACAAGTATTTTTCAAACATTGGGTCAAACCTTGCAAAACAAATTCACTCTCAGGGTTCTTATATCACTGACTTCCTCAAGAACCAAGTGGTCGATTCCATGAATGTCACACCAGTAACATCAACTGAAATCCTCAAAATTGCAAAAAGTTTAAAAACATCTAGAAGTTGTGGTCCAGATGGTATTGATCCTGTAATAGCAAGTCAATCTATCCAACTAATTGTCTCTCTAACATCTCAATAGTTCCCTAACATTTGGAATATTTCCTGACCAATTGAAAACTGCTAAAGTTGTTCCACATCATAAATCTGGTGAAAAAAATAATGTAACAAATTATCGGCCCATTTCAATATTATCTTATTTTTACAAATTCTTTGAAAAAGTTATGCACACAAGATTATACAGTTACCTATCAAAGTTTTCTCTCCTTTCACCATACCAATACGGATTTAGAAAAAACCACTCCACATACATGCCACTAGTTGTTCTTCAATTCAAAATCGCTGAAGCTCTAGATCAAGGAAACTTTGGCATTGGCCTATTCCTAGACCTTGCAAAAGCATTTGACACTGTAAATCATGAAATACTATTGAAGAAGCTTGGGTACTATGGAGTCCGGGGAGTTCCTCTTGACTGGTTTTGGGATTACATGAAGAACTGATCACAATATGTCTGCTACAACAATGTGTTATCACAATCTTTACCCATCAACTGTGGCGTACCACAGGGTTCTATATTGGGTCCACTCCTATTTATTATATATATCAATGACTTACCTTTAATTTCTAACCTGTTCAGTTTTTCTTTATTTGCTGATGACACTAGTCTGTTTGCTTCTGGTGACAATTTGAACATTTTATTTGACAGCGTTAATAATGGTCTCATATGTATTTATGATTGGTTTTGTGCCAATAAGCTTTCTTTAAATGTAAAAAAAACCAACTATATCATATTTCATGCAAAGAGTAAATCTATTATTACAAAGTCATGTCTCAGCATTTCTGGTGTTTCTATTACTCGTGTCACCTCATATAGATATTTAGGTGTGTTTCTTGATCAACATTTAACATGGACTGATCACATTAAGCATGTTAAATCTAAAGTTTCTAATTATATTGGATTTATATATAGATTACGTCGTTTTATAGACACAAAAACTTGTATTATGTTGTATTATGCATTTGTCTTTCCCCACATTTCTTACTGCAATATTGTTTGGGCTTCTAATTACCCAACTCGTCTTCTTTCTTTACACATTTTGCTCAAACGACTCATCCGTATTATTTTTTTCTTACATCCTCTTTCTTCTTGTAAGTCAAAATTTACTGAACATAAGCTTTTAAACATTTATCAAGTCAATCTGTTTCAAATTGGTTCTTTTATGTATAAATATTCTAATTCTACTCTACCTCAATCCTTTCATGATTTCTTCTTAAAGTCGTCCGATATTCATACCCATTTTTTGCGATCATCTAATCTTTTCCGTCCAGAATTTGCAAACACAAGACTAAAAACCTTCTCTATTAAATGTTTAGGTCCGCGTAAATATTCAGTCATCCCTATTTCAATACAGTCCTCTGAGTCCTTTTCATTATTTAAATCTCACTTATTAAAATTATAATATATTCTATCATCTCAGATTCGAACGTGTATTGTTTAGGTATATTGTATATTATTAAATGTTAAATTTTGTTATTTTGTTCATCTTAGTAATTTATTTCAGTTATTTTTACCATTCTAAATTTATTGTAATGTATGTACCTGTATTATTATTATTTGTAAATGTTTCATCTGCACTGGTCATCCTCAAGCGAGATTCATCTCTTCGGATGTTCCTTTTGGGCACTACTCAATCATTTTTTGTTTCATGCTTTTATTTCAATTTTTATGTGTTTCTTTAATATGTTTTTGTATGCCCAATAAACAATGTATATATATATATATATATATATATATATATATATATATATATATATATATATATATATATATATATATATAGGACGAGGCAACTCAGCAGTTCTGTCCGCTTAATTTATAGCCACTGTACAAACTGTCTACTTCTAATAATTAGTTTTATTACTTAAATTTTATAAATATATATATATATATTTATCAGGGTTGTTAAGAGCGGTAGCGCAGCGCTACCGCTACTGTAGCGGCACTGTTTTTAAGGTAGCGGTAGCGGCGCTACTATTGGCTGACAAGATGGTTGATGGTAGCGCCACTACATTTTTTAGCTGTTCTCAGCACTATTCGCTACCGCTACTTTTATTCAGAAACAAAATATGTTTTTATATCAATTAAATGATTTCTCACGTATTTAGTTTTTATTTGAAGTATGCATGAAATCTGAATCTGGTTAATTGATCGACGAGCGTAAGCGTCTCTTTGAAATGTGGGACCTTTCCTGACGAGCGTGTGCGTCTCTTTGAAGCGTGGCAGAAGTGGTATACCGGGCGTCAGTAATGTTTTGAGGTGTTTGGTATCTGGCTGTTTGAGTGTGTATAAACCTACAGTTTGTACAAACAGTTCAAGGCAGTTTTTTTAACTTTTTATTCAATTGTCATTGAAAGGCTCGTTTGATCTTAAGATCTTGATGTTATTTTTGTCCAGTTGTTTTATTTACTGCATGTGGCAAATGAAATTGTTGTAATATTACTACCATGTCCTCTACAAACTTGTTGATTGCTCGAGGCATGTGTCTTTGAAGCGTGGCTTTTTAGTGTTAAATGATCGATGCCAGATTTGATATAGCGGGCATGCGTGATGCTTTGACGTGTTTGTAGTCTCTGGTGAATGTGTACATATACGATTTACAAAAACAGTGGAATATAATTGTTCTGGTGCTGTTTCAACTTTTTCTTCGTTATCGCATATTTGCTCGAACTTAAAATATTTCTTGTCTAGTTGTTTTTTCATCGTTTGTGGGGAAAAAGTCGTTATCTTACCACATAGAACGTACAAGATGTCTAAAACCAAAAAACCAAGTGGGGATAATGCTAAAAAGTCTGGTGAAATCGATCGTGTAGGACGGATTTGCGTACCACCGGATTATTTTTTCTACACCGGCGAAAGCAAAACGGAGGGAATTTTTCTATATCGTAGTCTGCATTGTCCAGCCGATGCACAAGGAAAGAATATTTCGTCTGGCAACAAGTTGAAATTTAATTTATAGAAGCACATGACGGTTTGTAAATGATTTGCACAATTTATTCTAATTAGGTTTTTACTCTTGTGCAGTAGACGTGACCAAGGCAGGGCCGGACTGGTAGACACGGGGCACAAGCGGGAATAACAAATTTGGGGCACAATATGTCCAGAAAGCAAATTTCTCGCAAGTATAATACTGTTGATATCAATAAAAATCATGTACGGGTTGTTGGTGATACTTTGTAACTTTTTACGAGTCCTCAGCAGAGTAGCGGGAACGGTAGCGGTAGCGGTAGCGACGCTACTTAAAAATTTCAGTAGCGGTAGCGCCGCTACTAATAAGACTGGTAGCGGTAGCGAAGAGCAGCGCTACTTTGAACAAGTAGCGTTAACGACCCTGATATTTATATATAAAAATGAGAATGAACGGGAAAGCAAGAGGGATCAGAAAAGCGACCAGGAAGAGGAAAGCGATCGGGAGCGGGAAAGTGATCGGCAGCAGGAAAGCGACCTGTAGCGGGAACAGGAAAGCGATCAGGGGCGTGAGAGCCAGTGGGAAAGGAAACGGGAGCGAGAGAGAACTTCTAAAACCCGGGCAACGCTGGATACCCTACTAGTTATATATATATATATATATATATATATATATATATATGTATATATATATATATATATGTATATATATATATATATATATATATATATATATATATATATATATATATAATGAGGAGACATGCATGCACATTCACAAACTACCACAATCGTTACATCAGAGAGTGAAATGAATGAAAATAGGCCGTTGAGAATGTTTTCATCTTGCCGCTCATTTGCGCAACTTGTCGACCGAAAGTTTCCTCCCCGGGATTTATTCGATACGACACGAATTTAAGCACTAATATAAATTGTGTAGATTTTCGTCGTTGCCACTTGGCATGGACTGGCAGAACTAACAATTTTCTTTCAAAAATTCTTATTTATATGCAATGTAGATGCAGAGATAGTTTGTGAAAATTGTGAGACATATGCCACTGGGGCAGATATGACAGTGCGGTAATGTGAATTAATGCCCACAAAGTTTTTATTGGTTTGAATGAAATTCTTAATTTTTAAAAAAGTAATTGAGTTTGTCTTGTTTAACGTGGCCCCAGTCCTTAGACCTCTAGGCCACAAATCACTTATCCAAATTTACTCATTTGTGGACTAGGAGCAAGAGAACAAGTGGGAAAGGGAATGCGACCGGGACGGGAGAGCAAGCTGGAGAGGGAAAGCGATCTGGAGCGGGAGAGGAAGCAGGTCATTCTTATGATAGAAAGCAAGCTTTTGCAATTGGGGCTAGTGTTTTTTGTGGCAGAAATTATATGTTTCACAGAGTTGAAAAAAAGAAAATGAAATAAAGTTGTACCTCTATCCTGGGCAACGTTCCCTCTAAGCTGCGCGTGCAGCACCACCGCGCACCAAAATTATATACCTCGCAGTAAACGTGAATTAATGAATTTCTGGTGCCCAGGAACAACATTAAACAACTTAAAATAAATTTAAAAAAGACGTAATTAAAGCAGAATACACTGAATTTAAATTCCCTCTAAGCTGCGCGCGCAGCACCTCCAGCACCACCGCGCACCAAAATTATATACCGCGCAGTAAACGTAATTAAAGCAGAATACACTGAATTTAAATTTGTTTTGATCGAGAAATTGAAAACAGAAGCACTCAAAACCTTTTTAGACATTGTTACCTATGTAGAAGAAACATTTGCGACACTGGTTAGTTGACATTTGTGGCACTTTTCAAGCCTCTAGTGTAGACGCCGAACGCTGGTTCAGTTTAATGAACAACATTAAAACTAAATTGCGTAACAGACTGGAAGTGGATCACCTGGATATGCTGATGAGAAATAAATTTTATCCCACAAGTGGGGCAAAATGTCGATCTTGATTCAGTTTATAAATTTTGGAAAAATGGGAAAATCAGAAGGCAGAAATTAGACATCCCTCCAAATTCATTTTTTTAAATGTACTGTGTATTATGCTATTATTGTATATTGTATATTGTTTCTTGCCATTGGCCACTTGCCAATTTGCCATCCGTTTTGTATCACATTAAAATATTGCAATCGTCATATTATTATAACCAGCACCTGACGCGCGCGAAGCATGTGAGTTTTTACATATTTATAGTAAATGTAGTCGCACTTAAATCGCACTTTAAGCTCAAAAACAACACCAATGAGCTATTATAGTAATAACTTTACGAACGCTTTGCAAGCGAAGCGTGTGACTATTTTAGCCAGTAGCTGATGATTTTTCACTTGAAAACGTTTTGGAATGGTATTCTCTTTGATTGGATGATTTTAGAAAATCTGCCTACAAAAAAACTTTAATGGGTGATATTGGAAAAAATAGCCTACGAAAAAACCCATATTTATTGGGGGATAGTGAAAAAGCCGCATACGAAAAAAACCTTTATTGGATGTTTTTGAAATAACAGCCTACGAAAAACACAATATTTATTGAATGGTATCGGAAAAACAGCCTACGAAAAAAAACTGTAACGGCTAATATAGAAAAAACTTCTACGTAAAAAAACTTTTATTGGGCAATTTTGGAAAAACATCCTACGAAAAAACCCAACCTTTAATGTTTGATAATGAAAAGAACCGCCTACAAAAAAACCCAACCTTCAATGGCTGATATTGGGAAAACCCGCCGGTGATTTATTTATTTTCAACTTGTTTATATTGAGTTATGACGTATGCTCAAAATATATCCGTAAAGTGTCGAACTTTCCAATAATAGGAATAATATTAGCAATTATTACAATAAGAGGAATAATAATTGCAAAATAGTAAAATGTTTTTAATAATATTATTATTTACGAAAATTAACTAATTTGCTAATATTATTCCTATTATTAGAATGTTCGACGTTTTGCGGATACATTTAATGAAATTATTATTAATTAGCAATTATTACAATAAGAGGAATAATAATTGTAAAATAGTAAAATGTCGTTAATAATAACTTCATTAAATGTATCCGCAAAGCGTCGAACTTTCCAATAATAGGAATAATATTAGCAAATTAGTTAATTTTCATAAATAATAATGTTATTAATAATTAAAATATTGGAATAATTTATATTTTTATATAATTATAATTGGGGAAAACCCGCCGGCTTTCTACTTCGAAGATTTATTTATTTGCAACTTGTTTATATTCAGCGATGACGTACGATGCATTATATATATCCGCAAAGCGTTAAACTTTCGCGGCTAATAACTTTTTATTTAACCCATATAAGCCGACAGTCCTTTATAAAGGATCTATGGAAAACTAATTGTAATTTTTTAAATTTTCAATTTAATATCAATGTTTCAATAAAAATCAATTAAAGGATATCTACTGAAAACCATAGTATTTTTTGTTTTATTTATATTTTTGATTTTGGTTGGAATTTAGATACGTTTTGAAGTTTAATTTTTTATTATGGAATCAAGAAAAAGGTTGGTCCATAAAATTTTTCTTTTTCTTGAAAACCAGTATTTTTTTAATTTATATGTTACTTAAAAGTGTTCTTAGTCAGCTTGTCTATTGCTCGTGCACGGGGAATATTTGGTTGTATAAAAAAAAATGCATTTTTTTTCGTTACTTTATAAAGGATCGTAGGCACACCGTATACTAAGCAGTCGCACGGAAAATCTTTAAAAAAAATAAATTAAAATGTATATTTTTTTAAAAGAAAATAATATCAGAAAACAAAATTTACCAAAAGTTTTGTTCTACGAGTTATATTAATGAAGTTATATCGATTTGAAGTTCACGCATCGAGATCGTACCTCTAAGCCTGAATGAGCTAAAAAGTGGTTCATACGCAGGTCGCTTCTCATGCGCGATAGCACATTAATTACTGCATGTATCACGTATAGCAGTTATACGCAATCTCATGCAGTATGTGTGTGTGATTTGATTGATTTTTATACTTTGCATGGTCCTAGAAAATTGAAATTTTAGAATGTTGTAGCTACGTAGTTTCTACGCATAGTAGCCTTAAAAAAATACACTCAAAACGCCATCGTTTAAAGATACATGATCTCAAAGAACCCCTAACTTTGAATGAATGTTCAAAGAATATGGTTCGAAAATAAGGCTATTTAAAAATTTCATTGAAAGCAAGGGTTTTTTACAAGTTCAATGATGTAACCATTTTTAAAATTGACCCAGTAAATCTGGAGATATACATGTGTTTGTAAACCCACTTTTAACGGCCCGTTTTTCTACGTCGCCAATTTATTGGCTTGAGATAGGTTGGCGAGATTCGCCTGCGCGTCTCAGCCGTGCGACTGCCTGGCGCATACGCAACATATGTATAACATGTGTAATTTCTCAACAAACATACTACGGAAACCACTTCTATTGGTCTTGTATTTTAGGTACACATTGAATGAAGTCATTTCCATGGTGGAGTCTGGTTCGTTTGAAATCCCAGACATTTACATCACGCCGCCAGATGGCGCCCTGACGGACGAGGACCAGGGTAAACTGATGGAAAACCTGAATGGACATCAACTGCAGGCCGAGTCGGAAATTGTCGTCAAAACCAACCGTTACTATCGGATGCGACTGAACAATGATAGTGATGAAGAAGATGTCGAAGAGTCATCTAACGACAGACTTTCGGGATCGCCTTCGACAAAGAAGCGAAAAACTTCAGTGAATTCAAAGCCGAAGTCAGGGACAAGGAAGTGGACTAAGAACGATCTACCGGATTCTGCAGCAGAAGTCGATTCAAGCGATGCAAGTCAAAGGTGGTGGCCCGTGGATGAAGAATGGACTCCTACCATTTGGTTTGAACAATTCTTTTCAGAGGATGTGATACAGCTGATGGTAAACGAAAGTATTTCGTATGCCAAATTCCGAGGTAATCACCAGTTGACAGTCGAAGGAAATGACATCCGGGCGTTCCTGGCTGTGCTGATGTTATCTGGGTATGTTGCGCTTCCTGAGGATTGTCGTAACCATGTGGCAGCAGGCTTGATGACCCGTGACCGGTTCGATGAGATAATGAGATATTTTCACCTGGCAGACAACAACCATTTGGACAAAGATGACAAGTTCGCCAAATTGAGGCCGCTTTTTGACATTCTCAATCAGTCTTTCTTGAAAATGTTTCGTCATGAGACTCACCTATCGATTGACGAGTCGATGGTACCGTACTTCGGTCACCACGGGTGTAAGCAGTTTATCCGTGGCAAACCAATTAGATTTGGTTACAAGATGTGGTGTCTAAATAGTACCCTAGGTTACCTTGTACAGTTCAAAGCCTATCAGGGAAAGGGTTCGGTGACAAACCAGGAACTAGGATTAGGAGGTTCTGTCGTCGTTGACCTGATCAACAGTCTACCTAAAGGACCGATTTACAAGTTGTTTTTCGACAACTTCTTTACGTCGCTTCACCTGCTGGACCACCTGACTGAGCATGGTTTTGGAGCTACTGGAACTCTGAGAGCGAACCGTACTGACAAGTGTCCATTGATAACGCCAGCAGAAATGAAGAAAAAAGATCGGGGGCATATTGATCATCGCTACGACCAGGCTGGAAAAGTCATCGTCATCCGTTGGCATGACAACAGTCCAGTAACCATTGCATCTAATGTATATGGCGTGCAGTCAGTTGACAAAGCCAAGCGATGGTCCAGCACTGCCAAGAAAGAAATCTTGGTGACTCAGCCTTCTGCAATCAAAAAATATAACGTATGTATGGGCGGCACCGATCGGATGGATCAAAACATCAGCAGTTACCGTACCAGCATTCGGTCGAAAAAGTGGTGGTGGCCACTTTTCAACTACATGCTGGACGTGTCGATCCAAAATGCTTTTTATTTGTATAAGAGAAGCCCTTCCTACAGCCAACACCGTTTGGACCTTCTCGGATTCAGACGTGAGATCGTCGAGGTTTACAGCCAGAGGTTTGCCCTAAGGCTAAACGATCAGCAGTCGAAGGGCTGGACTACTCAATTTGGCAATTTCAGGGTCTCAAGTGATGTATGTTTAGATCGTCTGGATCATCTGCCACTTTACATCGACAAACAAAAGAAATGCGATGTTTGCAAAAAGAAAACGAATTTTGTTTGCCAGAAATGTACCAGTGGCAGTACCCCGGTTGGCCTGCACCCAAAAGACTGTTTTTTGAACTATCACACGAAATAACTGTAGAAACAGTTATCTTGAACCATAACAATGTTTTTTATGTAGTTTTATCGATACAGATTATCTTTAAAAAAATAAAATAAAATAAAAAAATATTAAATGTTTTGCTGTGTGCCGACAATCCTTTATAAAGGATCAATCTTCATAAGAGAAAAAAAAATACTAAACTTTAAAATAAAAAAAAATAAAAAATTATTTATCAATAAGACCAATATGAAGAACCCCTCATATCAATATAACATGCAAATTCAAACTTCGGCATATATGGGTTAAACATTTTAACAAAAAAGTGCCCTAACAAACCATGTTCAGCGTCTCATAATCTATCAACGTGAGTTTTTTCAGACCTGCAGATGCTAATCGGGTGACATAATACATACATCATTGCGCTTTTATGTTGGGAATTTGAATTCTTTAAATTTCACTAGTATGCAAAAAAATGCAAAATATCAGTGTATACCTGTAGTAGATTGTTTTTAAATGCTAAAAATCACATTATTGCATTTTTCTTGCTCACTTGATTTTAAAAGCTGCTCAGCACAGCTGGCTTTGCGTGCACTGCTGCTCATGGTTTAGAGGGAACGTTGATCCTGGGTTTTCATTCGTTGGTATAATTTCTTATGCTAATTCATTATAAGGATCACACTACAACTATAAAGAGCTTTGTGCTTTTGAGTTCCCTAAAATTATCTAAAAACAGGGCATACTATTTTATGGCTATAATTATATATCATGAACTTTTTCTAGAGGATATTATGCATGTTTTACAAACCATACACCTTTGCTATTTCACACTGCTGCTGTTTCAGCAGAAGAGAAATTATATTTAGTGCAGGAGGTTTTTACACGACCAAACGGAAATAACACCTGAAAATTAAAATACAGGTAAAGTTAATCAAATGCTACATCAGGAAAATCATTTTGAAAAAAGTCATAACCCTAATATATGCCTTTATACTAACTATCTTATTGATTTTTTTAAATTTAAAGAGCTGCAGTATGTGAATTTGGTTACTGTGCTCTTAGAGTCTCTATCCTAGAGATAGCAAGTGGAGTTATCAAAATAAAGTCAACCAGCTACGATAAAACAATTGGAACACATAGTTTGACTAATGTCTTTTTTGAATGCCTAAAAAAAGCTTATATGAAAGAGGTTAGTAGATTAATTTGAAGAGGGAGAAAAATCAGTTTTTTCAATAATCAATATATAATATAACCTGCTCAATATATATATATATATATATATATATATATATATATATATATATATATACTAGCAGTGCCCGTAGCGGCTTCGCTCGCATGAAATTAGAGAATTTGAACCGTGCATACATAGTAAAGTACTGCCCGGATCAATTTTTTAGGTCTCGGCTCGGCCCGTCGACAACTTGGCCCAGCCCGTTTTAAAAACCGAAATTCCTGGCCCGGCACGGCCCGTTTTTACAGGCCTAGAAGTTCTATATACTTGATGAAAAACTTCGTCCCGTCCCACCTTGACTTCAGGTTTAGCCCGGCCTGTCTGAACACCCTAAAATCACTAAAATGTCTATATACTTGGTTAAAAATCTCGCTCCGTCCCACCTTGATTTAAGGTTTGGGCAGGGCTGGATGAAGACCCTAAAATAACGGCTTGGCCCGTCCGTCCGGTGATAAACTGAACTCATCTACTTTTAACCGGCACAAAACCTAAAAATACTAATTTTCACATCTGTAGGACTTACAGTTTTTGAGTAGCAGTTATCTTAAAATCAAATAAACTTTTTTCCACTTCAGATTTGAGGTCCTGGAAACCAAATTTTCAAAAAATGATGAAACCCGTATATAATTATTTTTAGAGTAGAAACTAAATACTAATTTTAATTTTGTAGCATTTACAGTTTTCGAGTAGCAGTTATATTAAAAACCAAATAACCTTATTTTCCATCCCACATTTGAGGTCCTCGAAACCAAATTTAAAAAAAATGGTAAAACACGTATATCTTTATTTTTAGAATAGAAACTAAATACTAATTTTTACATCTGTGGTATTTACAGTTTTTGAGTAGCAGTTACTTTAAAAAACAAATAACCCTATTTTCCACCCCACATTTGAAGTCCTGGAAACCAAGTTTTCAAAAATTGCTAAAACATGTATTTCATTATTTGTGGAGTAGAAACTAAATCTAAATACTAATTTTTACTCCTGTAGCATTCACAGTTTTTGAGTAGCAGCTACTTTAAAAACCAAATAACCCGATTTTCCAACCCACATTTGAGGTCCGGGAAACCGAATTTCCAAAAAATGGTTAAACACGTATCTTTTTATTTTTCAAGAAGAATCCATATACCAAATTTCAAAATCTCCTCATTTTTGGTTTTCGAGATATACATTGTTTTAGAAAAAAGTTTGTTTTCCAGTTTCTACCCCTCAGGAGTAACATTTTCAAAAATCCTTTCTTAGTGGATGCTTACGCAATAAAAGTAATATAAGTTCCAAATTTCACGTTCCTAGGATGAGGCGTTTGAGCTCGGCGTTGATTATCAGTCAGTCAGTCAGGACATGTTCTTTTATATATATAGATATATATATATATATCTGAAATGGTTTTGTAGTTTATTGAAAGATAATAAAATTAAAAGACGGGAAAAGTTTAAGACTACCCCCTTCTTAATCCTGTTCGTCCCGAACAGTTTCATCGCCTCTATATTATTTGGCAAGGCAGTATACTCACCTTCCGATTCTACTGAGTTTCCCCAGGACTTCCAAACATAAGATTGCATGGAAGTCGTATCTCCCGTCCAAATAACATTTTTTTAGGGTAACCTTTGTCGTATTGTGAGCAGATCCCCTCATCAAGTACTGTTCCCATGTTTTTTCTGACTTCAGTTTTTCTCCTCGGAATTTCAACCGATATTCTTCTGCCGATTTACCAAAACGACGCAACAGCACCTCTTTGACCATTTTGTAATCTGTCATTTGGTCGCTACCCAATTGTCCAAAGTTTTAGAACTTAATAGCGACCCCAGAAGTATTCCCAACCCCTTCTGGGGTGATCATTTGCTGAGGCCAAGACCTCAAAACGGAGCAGAAACGCGTCCATGTCGTCACCTTCCGAGAACTTTGGATATAGAATCTTTGTTACTTCTATTGACCCCTTGCTCTTATTTGGTCTCTGAGATTCGATTTCCAACTTCTTAAATTGTAACTCGTGTTGCCTCTGTCTCTCCCGCTCTTCATGTTCTCGTTGTTCACGCTCACACAGAAGTTGATGTTCATGTTCTTTAGCTTGTTCTTGCTGAGCCTTTTTCTCTTCCCGTTCCTCTAATCTCCTAACTCTTTCTTCATCCTTTAACTCTTTGACGTAATTCCTTAAATCCTCTCCGGAATAGCCGAGAGCCTGTCCCATCGCAATAATTTCTCATCAGACATTATGTAGAAAGAAAAAATTCCGTCACTTGTGATGAAATAACTATCAAAAAATTATGTGTAAATATGTCAGGGTCACCAATTTAAACGTAGACAAATTATGCTCTAGCTATTCGTAACGTTTGTAATAGGCAACACAAGGTCCAAATCGAAAGAATAATCAGGTGTATGTCAAGTAGCTATTAAAATCGGATACTAGCCAATTCGTCGCAAAGCCGTTTCGTAGCAGGGTACATTTTCGTCGCGACATTGCGACGAAAATTCTCAGCTTGCGACGAAACGGCCGACCTTTGCGACGAAAAGTCTAACAATTCCGGCGAGCAGTATTCCGCTGTATGGCGAAAGAGATGGCCACCCTATTGACAAAGACCACTAGACCGCCGAATTCAATCTGCACGAACCATGTCAGCACAACAGGTTGCTGCACGCTTCCTACCGTTGCAACTGGGTTGTATTTATGCCATGTTGCAATACCAGACAAAGGTGTCGGATTAAATGGAAGTCCTTTCGTTATATTGGCCAGGGGAATTTGATTTTTATCGCTACGTGGCCCTATAATTCTAAAACTATATAAGTTGCTTATTAGCCTCAAATTTCTAGAGTACAGTCATAATTTAAATTATATTGAGAATATTAAAAAGAAAACCAAATAACCAGCCCATTTAATAAAAAAAAAAGAGAAAC